>VXBZ01006079.1:334080-372903 GCA_013399135.1 Heliornis fulica
GGGGGGAGGGGGGGGGACACGACACAAATAACATGTCATCAAAATGAACTCCTTGAGTATTCCCATTTTGGTGCAGAGAACATTTGATAAAAAGAGGCACTTGTCATCTCTTCCTTAAACATAGTCTTCTGCCTCTTTTGTTCAAACCACTAAAAGCTAGATAGCATATGCACAAGGAGTAAATTCTTCACAGGCAGGCATCTGGATCAGTATATTGAAATTGAGTCTATTTTTAGGCGACTGATGCTAGCTTCCCCATGAAACTGCATATTCGTAGTTTTCAGGCTTTCTGAAGTGGATTCTTGCCATAAATTGATTGTAAGTCATTTTGAGTTCACGGGAGGAAAGGCCTGCTCCAAAGTCTATTGAAAATACATTACAGTCTTTCTATTGATTTGAAAAGCTGAAGATCAAGCCAGCAAGGATTCATTCTGTCCGTGTAAAATAAGGGCAATTTGCATTAGAAATGCAACATAAATGTATTTCTTATGCAAAATTCAGCTGAACAACCCACTTCACTGCCTATCTAGCAAATTCTACAGCTGGAAATATTGTTCTCTCTTTTATTTCCTTATTCGTCTTATCCAAGTAGTTAACCAGATATTTGGGGTTTTCTCAATTGTTTCGTTAGGGGGATAAATTGATGAGAGAGCCTGTGATTGCTCTGGTACAACCCATTTTCTTTACCAGGAACAAGCATAAATCCCTGATACAGCAGCAACAAGCAATAAAATGTCCTTTTCTTTTTTTTTTTTTTTCTATCAGCATCCTAAATCTGTCTTTTTAACAATCACTCTGCCCTCAAAGCAGCTTTTCTTTTTTTTTTTTTTTTTTTTGGTCTTCCTTCAGCCATGCCACACATATTTCTCTGTCTCCTGTTTTTCTGGCCCTTTCCACTTGTTATTCTCATGGGTGCTGATTCTCTGCTCTGTTCATTAGGTCCTTAGGCTCTGAGACTGCTTTCCAGAAATTTGGGGTTTTTGGGACCTGCTGTCAGTGTTCATAGTAGCAACCCCACTGTGTCAGTTGCCACTTAATACCTACTGTCACTTAAATGTTCTCCTTAGAAACAGGGACTGTCAATGCTCAGCAATTTCAGTGAGGTCTGTGATTGTTCCCACATCAATAAGCTCAGGTCTGCAATCAAGTTGCAACATGTAAGTAGCTACCTTGCACTAGGTGATACGCAGTTAAGTGTCCAAATATTCTTCCCCTTAGGCCATGTCAGATACATGGGAAATTCATGGGAAATTTAGTTGAATCGCCAAAGAGTGTCCTCCACATCAAAATAAATTTCATATTGACCCACTTGATATTCTCAGGCCATTGAGACTCAAAGAAGGCTATATATAGATCAATAAGTTCACATGGGGTCAAATGAGACGAGCAAATGGCTTTAAACCTCTTCAGGAATAATTTGAGCTACTAATCAATTCGGTCCTCATTTTGTGAGCTTGTATCCTTGAATGATCATACATTGTGAAACAACTAATAAATATTAAATTATTACCTTTTGGGAACAGTGTAACTTGTCTAAGCCACACACAGTTAGAACAAGAGAAACTCAGTGTCTAGTGTAATTCTGTTACATTAGTTTTTCTTCTCAAGCTAAAATATTTTATTTCTTAAAGTTTTCAAACACATGCAAACTCAAGATATATTCATAGAAGTTGCTTTAACAAATAGTTGTGGTATTTGATCTTGCAGGGAGCTCGTAACAGAGAATCCTGGCATTTACTCTAATGTCAATTATCAATTTACAAAGAGTTTTGAAAACTCTTCATATTCTAATTTTTGGTCTTGTGTGATGGCTTGGAGAATACTTTTCAGTAGACTTATGAATTCTCATTAAGTTATGAACTCTGTTTATGTAATGTTATTTTCAATGTGGAACAAATTTATGCAAAGAGAGACCCTGCCTGAGAGATAGAAATGAATCCTCAGGGCCTTAAGCAGCTTCTCCTCAGAAAAATAATGGATGTCACTGCCTGAGCCATTGACAGTTTCAACCAGCAAGTTAAAAGAGGGATGGAGGATGGATAACAATACAGAGGAAGGACTCCTCCTGAAGGAGTAGATATTTGAAACTGGATTTTACAAGCAACACTCTAATAAAAGTAGAAAACAAGATAAAACAAACAACAAAAAGACACCTCCCCACCCCCAACAAAAACAAACCCAAAATTCTAAAAGAGGAAAGATGGTCTTGCAGAGAAAGTCCCAGAAGTCCTGAAAAACCTTAAGCATGTTACTAATGACCCTTTAAAAAAATCCCAAAGTTTGGAATTTGTGTCAGTTGTTAATAATGGTTGGGGGGTAGGTTTTCTCTTTCCTTCATTATTGGTATGCTTATGCTCTTTTGCAAAGGCTGGATATGTTTAGCTTCAGCTGTCACCGAGCGCTGCAGAGTTAAATAGCCTGTCAGAGACACCTCTGGAAAGCTCTTCTGAGCCTTGATGAAACCAAAACTATTTCAGCAGAGTGTATGTGAGCACAGCAACAGGCAAATGTTTCTAGAATCATGTTAGTATAAAAAGTAATGCTTTTGTATGTAAGTTTTGTATGCCCCCTCCCCATACTGCTGAATAAAAAAGCCTACATACACCAAAAGTAATAAATTGTGACACTATACTCATAGGAAAACCTACTGAAATTAATGGCAAGAAAACTACCATGTGCCCAGTTTTCTAGGTATGTTTTAGTTTCATGCTTATTTTGGGTCTTTGCTATGGTTCATCAAGACAAAAAGTTATAAACACCTACAAAATCTGTTTACTCAGGTCTTCTACTCCCTGATGGAAGGCCTTCACCTCTCAACCCCACTATTGCTCTGCCTATCCTTTCTCTGTACCTTCAAAGAAAGTAATGATTTAATTATCTGATCTAATGAGTTGACATGGAGGCATAAACAAAAGGAATACCTATCTGAGGAGCTTAAGTTTTCCACATATTAGGCACCTAACTCAAATTTGTCAGCTCCACTCTCAGAGCCAGCCTGGTGTCAGATCAGAGCCTGACTACACATGAAAAGCTAGGTATAAAAGGTTTGACCAAGGTCATGTATAAGTCTGAGATAAAGTGAGGGTTTGAAATTCCTTCCCTCAAATGGCTTGTTCACTTCTAGTGCACCTGGAATGGCCCTGAGGAATGAAGCACTAGCTATTCATATAATGAATAACACTTCCACTATAAACTGCTCCAGGCAGGAGCAAGGATAAGTGGGAGGACCAAGCTAGCTGATATCACTTGGTAAACTATTAACCGGCCCACACGTGGGCTTCAAGGGTTTGTATGTGTATATATTAGTCTTTCCTGTAAATATACAGAGGACAATTATGGACACGGTGGCTTAAACTGCCAGTGTTAATAGACTGCTGACCCAACACAATTACTACTGCACAACTCCCACAGATATCTGTCCTTTCTGCTGCTAAGGACATCTCAGCAGGGTCTTCACATCCTGCAGAAAATGAATGAGAAGAGAGAAATCAGTTATTTGGGGTGGAACTATAAAGAACCCCCAAATAAGGGAGCATTTATGTATGAAAATAGATATATATGAAAATAATTAAATAAATATGAAAATAAATGGTGTTTTGTTCACACTGAAAAATATTAAAAAATCACAGAAAAGCTTTTTGTGACATCTAATACAGAAGATCATATTAGAAAGGGTGGGACTTTTCCCCACTCAAACCCAGTAACCCCAGCACAGAGAATGCACTGGAGGCTGCAGTTTGTTAGCAAAGGTTGCACTAGGAAGTTCACATTCCTGCTCAGTGGTCCTGGGTTAAAAAGCAGATTTGTCCTCTGCAGATCATGACTATTCCATCCACATAAAGTTCAAATATTCAGACTACAGAAGCAAAACATCTCTCAGTGAGGGAGTATAAGTATCAAACCCTTGAACATATATGAGTATTCATGTATCTGCATGTGAGTATGTGTCTTGTGTGTCCTGCAGGATCCAAGGTCCCATAAAAACTATTATATCCCAATCCAGTTTCTCTGGGAGTTCTGTTTTAATGGTTGTATGATATAACTTGTGGCTGTGAAAAAGGTCTTTGTTCCATCCCAAAAGTACAAACATACTAACTCTGAGAAATGTCATTCTTCTTTATATCAAAGTGTCTGGCTTCCTTTTGCAATAAAAGGGGCTACATAAAGAAAGATATGACAATCTGAGCAATAAAATTAGAAATCCTAATCTCTCCATGCTGGGCACAGAGAGAAGTTCATTGTGGCATTAGTTTACTGAGGTACATTATCGAATTGTAATAATGCAGATAAAAAAGAAATGGAAATGGCAAAGTTATTAAACTAATTGTATCTGCAAAGATATTAACTTAATTTATCTCACTTGATTATTATTGCCATCAAACTTAAATGAAAATCCTGAAGTGTGAGTTAAATAGATGACTGAATTTAGTTGAGGGGGACACACTCTAAAGGATTAACTTGTATAAATACCACTTCCTTATATGAGTTTGGAAAAGCAAATCTTCTAAGTGATTGATATCCTTCTTGTTTTCTAGTCTTCTTGTTAGGAATTTTTAAAGCTCCCACTTTAAAGGAACCCATAGAGGAACTAATGTTTACTAATTTGCTTTACTGAACATGGATATGTTTGCCTGATGTTTAAACTTGATTCTCTGGTGTTTCAGTGGATGCTCAGAAACATATGGAAATGAGAAGACCTAATGACCTCAAAGAGAAATGTGAATGTTTCTCCTTCTGCTGACAAATAAATAACACACCCGAAATATTTATTTATTTAAATTAGGTTGTTGTGGTGCTAGAACACCCCAAAAAGAAATAGAATTTGGAATATATGGTTTCTGGATTATGTTTCCATTTTAATGTTCAGGATTCTTTCTTTACAAAATACCATTCTTTAAAGTGTTAGGGTTGTGTTAGGTTTCTTATACTGTACATATTTAAATGCCTATATCCAGGGCCTGACACGTTAAACAAGTTTATTCTAATAGACTAAAAGTGAAACTTGGTCTTCTTTCAAAAAAAAAATGGCAAAATTCCAAGGTGCCACCTAAGGTATAAATACTATAATCAGAGATTGTTATCCTCACCCTGATTGAGGATATATCTATAATATATACTACAGTTTCAAGTCACTTGCTGAGGGTTATTTAATCTTAGAAAGACCATCTTATTAGAATGACTGTGGTGCTTCTGGTAGCCAAGTAGGCTTGCTCTGATCACTATGCTGCTCTGGAGATATAACCAAAGACCTGTAGCAGAGCATTCAGTCATCTACTTAATCTCCCTGTACTTCAGCTTTCTCACAGAGTGGAAGGCAGGTAGGAAGGTAGAATTGTGGTGTAAGATATAAGGTTTAATTAACCCCGATAAAGCATTATGAAATTCTTAAATGAAAAGTATGAAGGAACAAACCCACACAGCAAGGAACAAAATTCACACTTCATTCTGTAAATTCACACTTCTAGTCCAATTTTACCTTTGACTCTTTTTATTCCTTGTCCCCATCACTTCTCATCTGTGGCAAAGTATTTATTTCCAGAAATTAGAATATCATGGGCACAGTCCACTGATATTTTTCTTCATACTGTATTTAAAAAACTTCAAATATTCTTGTTTTTATTAGGAGTCTCTAAATAGAAAGCATCTGCAATCACCACCCCAATACTGCAGTCCTTCCTCAGGCCAAGAGGAAGACATTTCTTTCTGTCTCCACCCAGCTATGTACTTCATAAAGTGTTTGGAAATGTACTTTTGAGATTACTGGGGTTTTTTTTTCTCAAACTGGTTGGAACAGGCCAAGAAATTTAGTGTTTACAAGGCAATGAGAGAAGGGAACAGTAAAACACATATTTATCCAGCAATGATTTCATTAGCCTCCTTTCTTTAGGAAACTGAGCTGAACTTGTTTGAAATAACTTCAAATAGCATAAGAAAAAGAAGAATAAACATTCAGAATTGTAGACAGATTGGTTCACTTCTGATAAAGATCAGATTAGAGTGTATAAGACCAACTCTTAAAACCTCAGTCCTGCAAAAAATTTAACATTCATTCTTAAGGTAATGTGTTTAAGATGGTCTACATGCTTAAAAGACTTGTTAAATGGCAGTCATACTTTGTGCTGAAAGTTAGGATTCAGAGCTTACGAATTTGAAATAATAGCAAAGCCCAGGGTAGCCAAGGTTTATTATTACAGCTGTGTGCGGCATGGAAATGTCTGCAGAGGCAGCCACAACATGCCTTCTGAAATGTTTCCTTCATGTAGCCGAGCTCTTGAACTAATGGATGGTTGCCTACCAGGCGAGATACACAGGAAAAAAACCCAAAACAAAACAGAGAATAGAAAGCAAAATACCATTTTTGCTCTCATATCCTTAAGTTAATAATCACTGTAGGAGCACATGTTGAGTTTTAGTATTAAAACGAAGGGTTTCATATTACAGATTATAGAGAGACTCATGTGAACAAAGTGGCAGATATAGACAATCAAAGTATCTACTGAGGCATGGAGCTGCAATACAAAAGCAATCAGCGCAGAAAGCAAGGCAGTGACAATACAATTGTAAATCCATTTGATAGGCAAACTGTATCTGTTGAAACTTCTCGGGGTGAATAAGTATAAAACTCATTATCAGTATTGCAGCATGTCCCACGACACCACTTTATTTATTCAGATGAAGATTGAAGAATGTGTGTAAATACAGCAACCCTACACTAAAATGTCTTTGCAGATAAATCCTTTGCCTATATTTGTTCTTTGTGCACTTTCCATGAGTCTTTCATACAATATCCCTGACTACTGTAGGGAAACAAGCTTTATAGAAAGGACAGGGCATGTGCCTGTGAAGTGTGTTTACCATTTAGAATGATCAGTGAACACATTCAGGGTCTTAATGATACTAGAAAGTACTGAATCCTTAATCTCAGCTTTTATCGTTTAATGTTCTTGGTTGAGTATCCCGGTTGTCTGTGAAGCATCACAGTGCAGGTGATTATCTGTGGTTTGGATTGTGATTTTTGACCCCAAATACATCGCTACCTAATTTGATATTGTGTGAAGCCTGAGGAATCTCCTAGCACTGGTGTGCAGGGTTCTGTGATTTTCAGTAAGCTTTGCATCTGAATCACATAAAATAATTACTATTGTTTTACTAGCTTTCCAATACAAAGCTCTGCTTTGTAGTAAGATTCTGACTGTGCTTTTTCTTATTTTTTTTTCTTTCATCATCCTTGCTATAATCTCTGTAATTGTGATAACAACAATCTGAACTACCTTGCTCTTTTTCTTGTTGAGTAATTTGATTTGAAAGCAACTCCTCTTCTCAAGTTCAGCAACCTAAGGGAAGAGGTGAAACACAGGGGTCATTCAAAATACAGAGACTATCAAAAAGATTAAAATAACTGAATCATTAAGAATCTATAACCTCCTCTCCATGACAAAGATGATAATGAGAAGAGGAAATAGCATACTATGCAATATATTCATTAGGAAAATTACTGCAATGTAACTTAAGCACAGGAAATAATACAAATGCAGCCTGATCTATTATATTCTAAAGATTGACATTTCTGTATCACTTTCTTCCTGTCATTGTTAATCTTTTATGAAAATCAAACCCTACTTTCATCTTAAAAAGACACATTTTGCTCAACATACAAATCTACCACAGAAAATTGTAAGACCAAATACATGGTCAAGCAGTCACGCTATTTATTTACCATTCATACAAATCAGGAAACAAATCTTGTGCTCAAATCTAAATGCATTGTCTATCACTCATTACAACTACATTAACATTCATAAGCTGTAGAACAGCTTTTGGAAATGTCCAAAATAAGACTCTGTACATGCAACCTCTTTATGGACCACTAAGAAAATAATCTTCTGTGTTAACAGATGCTGTTTCTCAAAGTCTACAAAACCCAGTATGTTCTGCTACTTTACAGGTTAATTTATTGTTTCAGTAGAGAAGAACTGACAAAGAAACTTAAAACAATTTGTCAAGGGAATAGGGCTACAACTATCACAAATCTGCCAGTTTCAATGGCAGTCTCTTGAAAGGTTTTGGCATGGCATTAAGATTATTTATGTATAATAAATGGATTGTTCTTTATTATTCCACTGCACCTTAACTTAAAAACAGAGAAGACATTTTTTCCTCAGATATTCCAAAGTTGATTGGATGCCAAACAAAGCCTAGTTCTGAAATCTTTATCTCCAAAGCTGAACATCTTGAAAATTTATGATCAGCTTCAAAAAAAGAACCCCAACTACTATTAATGAAAACACATCAACTTAAAGGCAGTTGTTATTAGACACATCATGTTAATTAATTTTATCCTGTATGATCCCAAAACACACTAAATACTACATGTAGTTCTCCTCTAAATACTGAAATGCAGTCAATGAGGGCAAGCTACATAAACAAATACTTTACAACACCTAAGATGCCCAAAGCAGTAAGAATTTTTTGAAAAGCATATCATAGAATCACAGAATTGGAAGGGACCTCCAGAGATCATTGAGTCCAACCCCCCTGCCAAGGCAGGTTCCCTAGAGCAGGTTGCACAGGTAGGTGTCCAGATGGGTCTTGAATGTCTCCAGAGAAGGAGACTCCACAACCCCCCTGGGCAGCCTGTTCCAGTGCTCCGCCACCCTCACCGTGAAGTTCTTTCTCACTTGGTGCGGAAACTCCTGTGGTCCAACTTGTGATCATTGCCCCTTGTCCTGTCCCCACAGGCCACTGAAAAGAGTTTGGCCACCTCCCTTTGTCTCTCGCACTACAAATATTTATAAACACTGATGAGATCCCCTCCCAGCCTTCTTTTCTCAAGGCTGAACAGCCCTAGCTCACTTGTCATCATTCACTCATCATCATTCCCCAGCTTGTACTGAGACCTGCCGTTGTTCCTCCCCAGGTGCCAGACCCTACACTTGCTGTTATTGAATCTCACCTGGTTCCTCACTGCGCAGCTCTCCAGCCTGTCCAGGTCTCGCTGAATGGCAGCACAGCATTCCTGCATGTCCCCCACTCCTCCCAGCTGTGTATCATCGTCTACTTGATGAGGGTGGACACTATTCCCTCATCAAGGTCATTGACGAAGATGTTAAACAAGATCGGGCTCAACACTGACCCCTGGGGAACACCGCTAGTCACAGGTCTCCAGCCTGACTGCTCCACTGATCACCAGCCTCTGGGCCTGGCCCATCACCCAGTTCTCCCCCCAGCTCACTGTCCACTATAATTGTGATTTACAGAATCACAGAATGTCAGGAGTTGGAAGGGACCTCAAAATATCATCTAGTCCAACCCCCCTGCCCGAGCAGGATCACCTAGATTAAATCACACAGGAATGTGTCCAGATTGGTCTTGAATGTCTCCAGGGAAGGAGACTCCACAACCGCTCTGGGAATCCCGTTCCAGTGATCTGTCACTTCATAACTTTTTTTTTTAAGTTACACATATTATTTTTTTTCAATTTATTTTGACAAATATCTGTCAAATTCAGTTAAACTGCATTTTGAAGCCATAGAATTCAAAAGATTCTTTTGCCAGTCATCCTTTTTCATCATTTTAATTCTGAACCACCAACAAGTAGCACCACAGTAAACTGAACAGCTTGAGCTTTTCTCATGATAGTGCAAATCAGTCTTTCTGTACTGACTAGAGTACACAGATAATTTTCATAAAAAGCCACAGTCCTGACTCCTTCTCTGATCTAAACCAAGGCAGATATATCAGCACCATGAACCTGCTATATCCTGGTGAGGCACTAAGTGGATTTAAAAGTTTTCCTTGGGAGACTTCTATGCAGACTGTTACTTCAGTCGTCCACAATACTCATGGACTTGTCATCTGTAATGCCAAATAATAAAGATGTCACACAGCTTGCTCTTTTGTTGGCCTTGATCTAAACTCTTTAAATTTCCTATCCTCATGAGCACAGAAGGGAAACAGGTGTCGTTGAACCAGATAAACCTTACCTCATAAACTCAATACAGGGAGGCACACTGTATGTAACTTTTTCATAATCTTTCTCTAAAATTTGATTAGATGAACCACAGGCACATGACATCAAAGGATTCCTTGTGTGGAGGCACTAATGGACTGGAAGAGGATGCCATTTCATATTCTTTAGACCCACCTATAATGATATGACACTAGACAGCTGGGGATTTCTTTTCTCTTCCCATCTGGCTTGCTTCCTCTGAACAGAATTCCAGCACTCAGTGCCTGTGACTCCTGCATCAATAAACATCCCTATGTTCCTAGTGTTACATCTTCACTTGACAAAACAACAAATGCAAGTGTTCTTTATATCCACTTCTATTTCACACAGCTCTGGCAACTGCCAGCTGGAACAGGAAAAGACACTCTGATTTCAGCAGTTGACAGAACTGATATGCAGAGAGAGTGCCAATAGAAAGGGAACAGGACATTACAGAGCACCTGTATGTTAACACCAGAGTCCAAGGTCAAACAGATCACTAAATAAGATTCAAACCTCACCCTTTCCTGGCCCCTGCTGACACCAGGCATCAGACCTAAACAATTGTTAAGTTCATGTTTTTCTTCACTGACTCATACTGCTCCTATATGTGGATAGTACAGTTGCTGTCAAGCACAGAATATGCTGATACATTCTAGAAAGAGAGGAGACAAAATGAGTGTAACTCAGCACCCACTTACTTTTTGGAGGGCAAATTCTAGGCAAACTGGGGAATCACTCCACAGGTGATCTTACGTACCTAAGGTCCCCATCACACATCTGAGACCTGGGATCTTTCATACAGCCAGAGCTATGAGTCACCTCCACATATCAGCTTTCTCAACCACTGCAGTCCTCCAAGCTAGGACCTGGTAGGTGAAGGTAGGAGTGAGAGTCAAGTGAGAAGACCTGGATACACTTTGCAGCTTCAGTTATTTTCTTCTATCCCAGGGATGAAGTCTACTCCCAGTGAAGAAGCGGGGAAAAAATGGAAAGAGAAGTAGAAGAAAAACTTTGGGAACTTCATGTATAGTATGCAGAGGGCATGCAATAAAACATTTTCCTAGTGTAACGCCTTGTCTTACACTGGAATACTTTTTTGCCCATTTCAATTCATGGTCATCTACTCCTAGAAGGTGTAGGTGTTGCCTTGTAGGTACATCTAAGGATCTGCGAAGTTAGGGAAAGGGCAGAGGACTTGTGATGGACATTTTTCTTACCAAAGTTGCACATTTTGGTTGGTCCAAGTGACATAAAAAGGCTCTGTAACTGAGACAATGTGGACAGTTTGCTGCAGATCTCACATATCAATTTCTCATTTTCTAAACATCTAGTATTGCAAATTCCAGGCAAGCTTGTCTGGAGAAGAATTCTAGTGTGCACAGAAACTTCTTTCCAACACTTCACGTGATGTTGCAAGGCACGTGACAAATGCTGGATGGAGCATTTATGACACCTGACATCTAGAGCATTCACATGCCTTTTCAATGACAGCTGCTGAGAAGAAATAGCATCCTCCAGCTGCACAACTTTATCCTTCCCTCACTTGTGAATTGAGACGTTTGGCTTAAAGTGCCACTCTGTGCTGTACTCTTAAAACTGCAATTGTCACTTGATGAAAGGAAGCCAAATGCTCCATCAGTGACATCTGACAGCAAATAAAAATCTCCTTCCTAAGGGCATAATGGGCAGGATGCAGCCATACCATTCTTTCTTCTTATTAAATCACACTATCAGTGGGATTAACTATCAGGCAAGCACATGGACTCTACAAAAATTTACAAAACAGAAGCAGCACACAAAAGGCAAGTGCATGCTCCTTCTCAGAACTAAGCATGAATAAATTAATGTGATTACACCTCCAAAGAAAGCCCAGGGAAAACACCTGGCACTAATGCAAGGCCAGGTACCCTATCACCTTAAAAGCCTGGCCTTCACAGTGGGGTGAGACCACGGGGGAGGAACAAAACACCAGTTCCTTAATACCTGCATTCACTTGCAGATAACTTTTAAAGAACAACACAAGCAATAATTGCCAGATAAACAAGGATGAAACCCATGACCAGACAAACAGAAGGTCTGAGTTTGTTCATTCTTTCCTCCCACAGCTGCTGTCTGGCCACAGTCTCCTTCTTAAGTCAAATTAGCAGGTCAATTTAAGCCCTCATGTTACTCTATTCAGTAGAGCTTGCATGTGGTATAGCACTAATGTGCTATGGTATTCTCTTAAGTGACTCTGCTAGCATGTAGATGTTGAGAAGTCTAATTTCAGAAAGGGATGGGTGTTCTGACACACAGACAGTTTCTCTGTACAAGGACTAAGATGTTAAAGACAATACAGAGTGAAACAACTAGCTGCAGCTCTAAAGTAAATTAACTGTAGTCCCCATATCAGGGCTACCAGACACAGCATCTGCAATGACACCAGACACCAATGCTTAGGAACATTAAATGTGTCTTGTAAATCAAACAAAAAGACCTTTGGCTTTTATGTATGCTATATCCAGACACAATGATGATGAGTTTTTTATCACATTTCTTCAGTCTAATATACAAAAATAATGCTGCTAAATATTATGATAGGTTTCTATTACTTGTGATCTCTATTTACTGTTACAATCAATACTATTTTCAAATTATAGCTCAATCCCAAGGAGCCATGGGATTAGCAAAAAGATCCCCTCTTGGATATGAACAACTGCAAGGCCATGGACAGAACTGCTTTCTCCTACCACTGGGTCAAATAAGAGCAGCTTAGTTGGGAGATTCCTGTTATAAAAAAAGAATTTGACCCAAAGGCAATCCATGTTCCTGCTACATCATCCCTAGAGAAAGGCTGACCATATCTCCTGTCAGCATAAGCAAGAAAATATGGGAGTCAGGAGAATCCTAATTTTTTCTGTCTTTACTTAAGAGAACAGGAGGAAGGGGTTCTCACTGTGAAAATCCCCCACTCCCACCACCCCTTCCTTTATTTAGTGATACTAAATACTTTATTTAGCGATACTAAATACTTTATTTAGCATGGACCATTAAGACGCAACACTTCTGCTTCTCTCCTGCACAAGGAAGACCAAATTCTGTGCTGCATGGAGTAAGTGTTGAGTGGATTTGGGCATTCCCACGCAGGTGTCTAGTGCAGACCTGAAACTAGAATAGTGTCTCCCGTGCTTGCAAAAGAAGGACTTACATGTAGGGCAAGGAAGGAGAGGACACACGTCAGTGCACTTATCTCTGACTGCACAGCAAGCCTGGACCCCAGTGCTCGAGTCAAAAGCACCATGCAAATTACCTTAATTGACCCCAGTCTATTCACAGAGCATTTTATTCTAGAACATGCATCCTGAGAATCCCCTTGGCAACTAGCTAACAGCCAGCAAAATATTCTCTGGCAAATGCCCATTAAACTTCACATAATGTTCCTACACCAAAGAGGCTTTATCTCTAGTTTCTAGTCTCATTTTTTAAAGCATCCTGCAGTACCAGATAAGCTTTTAAAAAAGCTGTTTGTTATTTGATGTTTCCTTTGTTCAGAAAGAAATGACAACAAATAAATTTTTGGGGAAAAAAACCCAAACAGGCACCACTTTGATATTTTCAGTGGTGCTATTCACAAGACAAAGAAGATACATTTTTAACACTCTTGCCCAGAATATTAAAGTCATGGGTTTTGCCAGAGAGATGATTCAGGTATAGAGAGCTTCATTATCAAATGTGTCAGCAGTTCTTCTTGTCTGTACCTTCCCCAACAGCATCTTGGATGTCAAAATCACTTTTTGGGAAAACAATTTTAATCTTCCACAGAAAGCTATTAAAAGTAACCTGGATCTTAGAGATACAGCACTTTAACCTGAGAATTTTTAAAAGCCAGTAGCTCTTCTTAATTATTTAATGAAGATTTAGCACCGAGTATTAGCTCCCGGGCAGAGCTGTATGTCAAGTATATGTCGTATAATTTGTTACTGAAGGATGAACATTAACGGCTGTTGCCACCTTAGGAGACAGGCTCAACCCGGGCAATACTTCGCTAATAGTTTGCAGGGTGGGAGGATTTTTAATTTCCATCATTTTTAATGATTCATTTGTGTTTTAATGGGGATCCAAGTTCACTTCACATCTTTGGGTCATTGCAGACATTTTTACCCCCTGAGCTAATCCTGTGTTCATTCCCCAAAATGAATATTCATACCATTCAAATGCAATTTTTAATTAACTGCACCAGTAGCATTATCATTATTGCACCTGAAAGATCCAAAGCCAGATCAGAGAAATGTTGCCACAATAGAATTCACTGAATTCTGCTCACATCCCCTTCTAAGGCTGATCACCTTTAAAGTAATGAGAATAAACTGTGGGATAATATAAGACAGATCTAATTAAGATAATGAACTGGAGATTATGAACATTGCTACTTGATGTCTGAAGAATTTTAATATATTAGTCTGCCAGAAGGTTAAGGATTTACAAAAGGAAAGCTATAGAAATATACAATGTGGGTTTTTTGGACAAAGCTTGAGATTCAGCACTTAAAACACATAAATAAGAGGGGGAGAAAGGAAATAAAAGAGCACATTTTAGCATACACACATCATAATTTCTTTTAACTAATTTACTTTATACTGGCATAGAACACAAGACGAGTGAATTCTCCCTATAAAGTGAGGAATAAAAAGAAAGCAGGCAGGGAAACATTATGACAAGCTGAGAGCTTACAAGGCTATACTGTGGAGAGTTTTATCCTAGCTTCCATCTGATATGCTGTTATGGCCTTGGACGAATTCTTCTTGAGGGAGCAGCGTAATTAGCTTGCCAGCAGCAGCAAGGAAAGGAAAGGGAGGGAGGCAGTCAGAAAGGAAGGGGGTAAATGACATGTTAGGTAAAAGAAGAGTTGATATCAATAAGACCTACTGTTTGATTTCTGTGAAGCTCCATCTTCCACAATGAGGCAGCAGAGACACAAATGTTTGAGGGTGAAACTAGAACTCGCCAATTTTCTGCAATCAATACCGGATTGTCAGAAATCATCCTTCTCACATTTGCAGAGGTACATTCTTCAAAGCAAATGCTTTGGAATGCTGCCTCAGAATGGTACCCCCAGCTAATTCACTGTAATTATTCTGCTACAGATAAAGTTTCATTCCAGAAAGAATTCTTATTACCCTTCTAGAATAGAAAACATCCATTTACAGGCATATTCATTAAGGAGTAAGAAAAATTAGTCCAGGCCGTGCTGGCTCAGTGCTGTGTACTAAGTGCACACCAGTCTCATCTGGCCAGAGTGGAAACTGGGAGAACTGGACCCGAGGGGTAAGTCAAGGCAGAGGCTCAGGTAGGCACAACCTGCCTATCACTGGCAATGACAGCAGTGGCACTACTTCTCTCAGCTCACAGATCATTTGCTCTGCGCTGCGTGCCGTTATATAGACTAACAGTGCTGATGTGCCCCAGTGCCTGTGGAAGTATAAACATGTCAAAATGTCCATGGTATTGTTCTGACTCACAGAATCATAGAAACACAGAATGCTTTGGGTTGGAAGGGACTTCAAAGATCAAAGTCCCAACCTCCTGCCATGGGCAGGGACACCCTCCACTAGATCGGGTTGTCCAAAGCCCTATCCAATATGGTCTTAAACACTTCTAGGGATGGGGCTTTCACAACTTCTCTGGGCAACCTGTACCAGTGCCTCACCACCCTCATAGTAAAGAGTTTCATCACAGACTCCTTCACAGAGCTAAACTAGCATTGCTAGCGACAATGGGAAGCACCAGACCCTGCACTCAGGGGAGCACAGAGCCCCTAACAGGCTGGTCACTGGATGTGAAGAGGGAAGCAGTTGGCAATAGCAAGCCCAAAATGCCATTTCATGTTGTGTTGCCATAACAACACAATATAAGGACAATGGAATCAAATTTTGCCTGATTAAAGACAAGTTTTACCTTAGAAAATATGTTTTGACAGAAAGAAATATCTGAGAATAAAATGACAGTAATCTCATTCTGGTTCATTTCTACTGCTCCAAACAGGATGCCATGGACACTACGTAACAGTTCTAAAGTTAATTTCCAAAGGAACAATCCTCACTGCTGCTTCCTATCCAATTTTCATCTTGTTCCAGACACAGAGATTGTACCACAGATAAGCCCTATTGTCATTGGCTTCACTGAAATAGCAGCACTATTTCTCTTATTTAGGAGCATCCACTTCCCTTGGAAAAATAGCCATCTATGGAGCTGGAGACAGAGTAATTCAATTTCAGATTTCCTTCAAAATATTCTATCAAATAATAATAATAAAAAAAAATCCAACATTTTTTTCTCCCTCAAGCAGCAAAGAGATAATATCCATAACATATACTCTACAAAGAATAAAGTCTCTCTGTGAAGTGGACAGGTATTTCCTGGTGGCTTGGTCAATGCCTGGAGTAAGCAAGAAAATAAGGACCTACTAGTCACACTGCTTGTACTCTGAACATTGCTTTTACCCTTCCTTCTCTCTTATTAGAACAGTATTAAAAATAATTCCAAAGGAAAACATTAGTCTGTGCAAACCCGTCCCCCCAAGGAGAGGGTGAGAAAACAAACTTACACCAGCTGTTCCTCATGCTACTCTGTGCTCTACTGCATGTCACTCTGGTCCTGTGGTCACGAGCTCAATACAAAATCACAAAAGAATAAACTGGAAACCTTAATATTGCTGAGAAAGGCCTGAAAAAATCAAAATAACAGGACTAAAGCAACTGCTCACAGGTCTACCAGCTGTGTACTACACACCAGCTCACTGGGAGAGGAGGAATTAAATGTCATCTTCACTCCTTGAATTTTAGAACAAACTCTTAGGACACATCTTAGAAAATCAGGTTACCTCAGGGGTGGGTAAGCCTGATCTTTTAGAAAAAATTGGTTTACCTGAATGACTTGTATTGACCAAATTGACAATGCAGTGCTATAAACTGTTAAGGCTGCCCTGATCCATATGCATTTAATAAAGGCATTAGACATAAGACACTTCCACTCTGAATTTGTGGGGTTGAAACAATACGGTCTTTAGACAATAAGCAAGGTGGATGGTCAGTGAGATGACCAGGCACCTTTTCCTAAACACCTGGGCACAGGAGGTTCACTAGCCCTAGGAGGGCTGTCTCAGCCTGCCAGTGAGACCACAAATTGTCCTCTGTGAACACAGGAGACAAAGCAATTCTGAATACATAAAAAGTTAATATCTCTTTGCCAGGAAAAGACAGCTGGAAATACGTTAAGAATGTTCAATCAGATATTGGCTGCTGGGGGCTGAAGAAGGTAGGTCTGTCTGTCTTTATAAACAGGAATTTTTTGGGGGGAGACTAAATGGCTTGTTTTAAGACCTTTTTCTCTGTTTGATCTAACTGCTACCTTGAAAAAGAAGTGATCTAGTCACTAATCTCAGTCTAGTCACTGTGCACCCGAGATGAGGACTTTGTTAAAGTGCAGGAAGGCCACTTTATTTCATCCCAAGAGTTAAAGGTATAAAAGCTGAAATATGAAATCTTGGCCTTTCAAATTGTTACAGCCTAGTGACAAATCTTAGGAAGGAAAGGTGCAAAATAATCTTATTTTCCTGTATGATAAAAATATTTTTCAGACAGGTAAGATAATTAAAATTTGATCATTTCTAGTGTAGCTCATAATTACCATGGAGAGATGAGACAGCATTTGTCATATATGATTTGCAGAGCTGAAGTACTTTTACCAGAATTTAAAGATTCTTGCATTCTGTCATGGATTTGTTAGGCTTAAAAAAAAAAAATCCAAAATGGTTTTAGATCACAGAGATACTAACTGGCCCCTTGAATTTTTCCTCTATACTCAGAGAAGATAGAGAATTCCTTAACAGATGGAGAACTAAGACCTATCTGTAGTGTCACTTAAGAAAATGATTTCTTCTGATTAAACTGGAAAATAACGAAATTATTTGTTGCAAGATCACAACCCCAACTCCAAAAGTGTTGTATTACCAATTGTTTCTTTTTGCGGTCTGGTTTTTTTGTTTGTTTGTTTTTGACACCATCAGATATCAAGGATACTTTCATTTATAAATATTTTCCTTCCCAGATATTTAACTTGATAGTTTCAAACACTCTTTTATTCTCCATTATCTCTCCAACTTTTGCTGCCCTCAAGACCATATTTCTATCCCATGCATATGCATAGAGATGAAAAGATCAAGAGATATGAGCTCATTCAAATCTCATCATCTGTCTTATATCCAATATACCATATATTAATGGAGCATTAGAGTTTTTGAGTTAAATCAAGGTAAGAAATTCAGTTACGATGATAAAGGCTGCTATAATCCAGCAATCACAATTTTAACTGCTGCATGAATACATGAGTAGGACATATGATTTGAATAACAATAGGAATATTGACAAATATTGAATAGCTGTGTGGAAGTGTAACATTTAATATGCTATTTGTATTACTGATAAAAAGTGAAGGGCAGCAGACATGCCACCAGGTCAAGGAAAAATCCTAATTTTCTCACTACCCATGTACTGATCTTTAAAACGTTCTTACACAAGCCAAGTCCAGGTGCTGAAGTGTACCACTTTACAGAAGTTTTAAAAGCCTTTGGTATTGTGCTGCTCTGTTTAAATTACACCATCTTAAGCAATAGTCATTTGGCAAAAAGACAAAAGGTACCCTGAGAAGAAGCTAGAAAATTATGTAACTCTTATGCTTTAAACCAGCAGCTGCCAAGGCAAGCTGCATCAATAACAGGACAATGAGATGCAACTCCAGCTTGGCATGAGGCACGTGGGGAAGAAAGTGTTACTAGCTTGTCATGGCAGTCTCTGAGCAGAGAGCTCTTAAGGGAAAGTTTCCAGAAGCCTGGACTTCCAGAAATGTCACTGCAGTGGCAATGTAAGTTGTCCTCAAAACCAGTCACCAAAGAGAAAAATGAGTCATTTGGCAAATGACCTAATGCCAAGTAGGGTGTTTTAGTTTTGAAATATTTTCCCTAATTACTTTTCCAGCACTGGTAGGAATCCCCAGGAAAAAAAAAAGGGGGGGGGGCTTTTTTCTGCTAGGCCCAAAGCATGAAATAAAGTCCAAGTCCTTTCTCAAGGCCCTATGTGAGGAGCAATGACACAGTTCGGAGTGGGGACAAGAACAGCATTACAGTTATTTCAGCCATGACATTTCTATTTCATGCAGCCGTATTTCATATCCCCATAGGACACTGCAGATGAACCACAGCTTGAGCTGAATAGATTGTGCCAGAGCTTTCACCGGACCACAGGGCAATCCAAGGTTAAAGGAGTACAGAAGTATCTTGAATGTAGTTTAACCTATCTTCCTTCTGGGTCATAAGTCCCGTGCTTCTATTCTAGAGACAGGACACAGACTTTCACTCGGATTTGCTGGACGCTGTCAGTTCCAGAGCTGATCGCAGATAGTCCGAGTTCGCAGCCTGCCTGCTTTACACTGTAAAAGTTCAGGCTGCTCAGCCTGGAGAAGAAATGGCTCACTGGGACCCTACCAATGTATGTTAAGTACCCGATGGGGTGAGTATAGAAGACAGCATCAGACTTTTTTCATTGGTGCCCAGTGTCAGGACAAAAGGCAACAGAGAACAAACTGAAATACAAAAAATTGCATTTTTAACGCAACGAAAATCCTTTTTTACAGTGGTGGTTGTCAAACACTGGAACAGGTTGTAAAGTCTCCATCCTTAAAGATATTCAAAACCCGACTGGACATTGCCTAAGCAACCTGGTCCACTTGATCCTGCTTTAAGCAGTGGCTTGGACAAGACAGTCTCCAGTGGCACCTCCCAACCTCTGTTACTCTGATGCAGTGAGTTCAGGAATGCCTCTGTGCAACCTGGTCTAGTGAAGGGTGTCACTGCCCATGGCAGGGGGGTTTGGAACTAGATGGTCTTTGAGGTCTCTTTCAACCCAAAGCATTCTAGGATTCTATAACTTGATGGCTACTATACTGTGAGTAACTGAAAGGTATCAGCACAGGTATTTGCTTCCTTCAAAATACATGCTTCACTGAAGGAACATAGGATGTGCTGACATGAAGATGCAAACAGAAAAAAATGCAACTATGACCTGTGCTGGGATACAGAAGTAATTCCAAACTATTAATTATGAACTGCTAATGAAGAACACAGTGCTGGATGAATTTCTTCTAAGCTAAGTGTTGTTGCTTGCTCTAGCCCAATTTTCAACGTTCCTCATTTGAAGGACAGCAGAAACTTGGAACTAGGGAAATCCCATATGTATCCATGTGCTTTCAAAGATGTTCCAGCTTTATGCTTAGTTATATACAGTCTTTCTCAGGAAATTGTTCTCGAGAGACTTTTTTTTTTTGGGGGGGGGGAAGGGTAAGGTGGGAGAAGCAAGGGATAGACAACTTGTGTGTTGGGGTATTCAAGGGCATCTGAAGGACTTAGGAAACCAATTTACACTACAAATTCAGAATTGGGACTTAGTTTTCTTTGGTGATCAAAATGGTCCATCAAACTTATTCCTTACTGTGCATGATTCCTTCCAATGAGATCACAACCCCAGTGACATAAGACCAGCCTCACATGCTGATACTCCTGTAACAATAGTAATCTATTGCAGTTCACATTATCCCAGATGCTTCAGTAGCTTTTCCAGTTCAGCTGTTCAGTAACTCCATTTAGGAGTCATGGACATCCAGGCTAGCAGCACTTACCAGGTAAGGAACAGAAATTCTTTGCCAGAAAATAATCAACAGAGTGTGAGGTGACCTAAACAATACAATTCTGGAATGATGGGCTTATGAGGATTTTTACACAGCTCCAAGAAGACTGACCTTCTCTTACCTTCTCTTTTTCACAGATTCTATAGCATCAGCCTATACCACTATTGTTTCCTCAACCTGTCAAGCTCTTACAGAAAAGTACACAAATTAGGAACTCCATGGAGGGCCTCATATTTTTCATCTAGAAATAGGTTCAGAAGTTTACAGTGCCATCCTAGCAAAAAAAAAAAACCAAAACCAAAACCTCACCTTTCACTTTCATGTCAGAGTCTCTGCCAGCAAAAAGTGAATTATATCCAGTATGCACGTCCTGCAATCCTGAGCCCTAGAAGAGCAGGGCTCGTGAGACCACTTAGTCTTTTATCCTGACACTGGGATCTATGAACCTCAAATGGAAGCAGAAACAATGGTGTCTGTCAAGTCTGCCCGTCACAGATAGGAGCTTCTCTGACACTGCTGCAGAGCTAACAAACAGAAGGGACATTCAAGGCATGCATGCTTCTCTCACTCACCCCTGTCTCTCCATTCTTTGAAAAGCCTGAGCTCTCTGCATCCCTACTGCATGCACAGCTTCAGTGATGCTCAGTGTCTTTGCTTCCACAGTGGTATTTTGCAGATTCTTAATAACCCCTCATTAAACCAAAAAGTGTAGTTTCATACATGCTAATGAGAAGAGCATAATGTTAGCTCAAGGAGTGGGAGGTACAGCCCTTCAGTAAAGCACTTTGCCAAAATACCTCTGTATTCACACAGGCAGGTGAAATAGATGCTGGAGGACAGAGTATTAACAAAGCCATATTCACATGCGAGGACATCTGAGCATACATGGTATATAATGAATTTGTGTTTAAACATCTGAACAGAGTGCCTCTGCGTAAAATGCTATGAAGGGATTAAGCCAAAAGAGTCATGTGGCAGTGACTCAATAAGAAAGATGATAAAGCACAGTCATTTAGACCCCAGTTTCCCCTAAACCTTAGCTTCAGCTGCTCAGGCTTCATTGGCATTACCACATCTTGTGCTTCAGCTATTAACAGCATACTACATTGTGACTGGCCCTTTGTGGGGACACAAAAAGAATGAGTAGTCACAAGGAAACCTTTGTGCCTCTTCCACGGCTGCATAGGAGAGCCAGTCCTTGCAGTCCACAGCTGTATAGGGAGTTTCAGAGTTAATAATGCCAGCAGCAGAACACTTTTCAAAGGAAAGTGGAGCAGAAGGGAGGGCAGTTAAAGATATTCTTTCTCTCGCATTAGCTACCAAACTAAACAGAGGGAGTTTATGCTATACCCCCCACCCCCAAAGGAGACGTACAAACTACTTGTCATTGCAGAAATCCTTCCCGTGACACTGAGACTTTCTGTCTGCCCTTGAGAGCTGACAGGCACAACGCTTTCAGGAATTACCAGCGCTGCAGTGCACCTGCAGTTCCCCTGTGATTTTGCCGTGCCCTTGCTAGTGCCTGGAGAATAAGTATCATACAGGATTTATGCATGTCCTGTTGCTGGATTTATTTATGGGTTTTTTAAGCACTGGACATATGCATGATGTTTAATAAGACATAAGCTTCAGATAGACTCTGCCTGGAAGAGATTATTTGTTACATATTCATCCATTCTCTGCCTCAAAAAATCACAAAGCATATTTTGAAAGGAGTATAAACCCCCTTATTTAGCCTCAAACCATGTCTAACTAGTCAACTTGCATTACTGAATTTGTCCTAAATGTCAAACTTTTTGAATGAGCAATATTGGAAGTTAGAATTTGAAACCTGAATTCTGGGTGTGTTTTGCTAAGCATACACTTATATATTTTGTAACACAAGCTACAAGTCCTACAGATGAATCATTCATAATCTTCAGGAAAAGGGATAAAATAAGAACTAGAAGATGATGGTAGAAACCCAAAACTCTCCCAACACAGAGAGTATTAAAAAGACTATTTTAAATAAAGCTGGACATGTCCCGCATGCAGAAAATACATTGGTGTCCGAAAGAAAGAGCCGGCAGGTGTCAGCCTTGTCTTATAGAACCAGCCTCTCCCTGGCTCGCAAGCAAATTCTTGAAAATTTGTTTGATCCGATTATTAATATTGACAGTAATTTTCTTCAGAGGAGTAACAGCCACACAAGTTAACTGTGTTATCAAAGAAGTCTATATACAGCAATATTTATATAGGTTAAAATGTGAAACAGCTGTTACCATAGCAACTGCTGCATCAGATGGATTATAACTAGGTGAATGAGGAGACTGGAACAACTTCCTGATGAGAAATTCAATTAATATGCCAGTATTTCTGGGCAGAAGCTACATAGCAGTCCCTCTGAGTTGGCAGTCACATTTTACACGTGATGTTCTTCTCTGAAAAGGGAAACGTTGTCCATAATATACTTCCCTGAAATTTACATCTATGCCTGTTTTCAAGGCAGTCACTTGAGAAACACACTTATTTTCCTCATACCAAATTCTAACTGGTGAACTGATGTGTAAGCTTTAATTCATCACATCCATATCACACAGGTAGTGTTTGGTAACGCCAGTGATCATTCTGCTGTGTCACAACATGTGCGAAAAATATACTGTTTCCTTTGTTAAAAATGCACGAAATGTAACTTTTAAGATAGGGCTTTGTAAAGACAAAGTGCCCTAACAAACTCTGTATGCTAAGGTTCTAAAAAGCCCAGTCCTTCGGAAATTTCATTTTTAAAGGCTCCTTATCTCCTCCTATGCTGCAATTTCTGCAGGACTCTGAATTCTCAGGGATGCTAACACTCTGATGGGTGTAGCACCCAACCCTGTGTATTTCTGATGTTCTTTTCTGATGATCTCCTAAATCCCCTTCCTACATCCCAGTAGAGTCTAACCCACAGAAACCACTTGTCAGCAACAGAGAAAAAATGTGCCTCCACAGGAACCACTTGCAAGAACAGAGCAAAACATGTGGCTAGGAAAGACTCCTGACTCTTCCTTTCCTTTTCTGCTTTAAGTCATGTCATAATTTGATACAGGGACTTGCAGTTATTTCTTCCGAGATCCCCAAATCATTTTTTGGCATATATATATTATAAAAGTGTCTTTTGGGTCCCATACTGTAAAACCCCTTAATCTGCTTCAACCACGAAAATCTTCAAATGTTAGTCAATACCCAAGCCATCTTGTTCATATTTGAAAAAGAAATTTAATGCATGACTTAGATTATTTCTATGATCTCGTACATTTGTGTAACAAATACAGACAAAGAACATTCACAAATTGTTCAGAAGCTGGTATGAATATATATTGGAAGAGTTTCCCACTCACAAATTTTCAAGCCTGGATTTTCATTTAATAGTTGACTCAAAGTAAGCTTCTATCTTTCATCCATACTTCCACACAGGACTACATTCAGTGTCCCTTGTTCTCTAGTTACTTGTATTTTCCAGTCCTATATATCATTGGGCAGACAACTGCACCAAATTAATACATTAGTCCCTGATTTTGGGGTCAATTTTGAGGCAAGTCCCTTTGGTTGCCCAGCTAAAAATCTACTTGGGTTGTGTCCAGCCTAACACTAGTTGTTGCTGCTTTTTTATCATTAAAAAGCGTGAAATTCAATGGCTTCCTCATTCTGAATAAAGCAAAGATAACTGTAGTAACACACACTTGACCATATTTTTGAGGTCAGCCAACAAGCATCACCATCATGCAGAGCAATACCCTGTGTCTTACAGGATATGGTCAAAGTAGATGTTCATAGTAAGCGTATACTAAGCATTGATACTGTCATATGCAAATCAGTGAATTGTGAATTTGAAAGGTTTTCTGTGCAACAAGTACTAAAAATAGCCTCTAAAATTGATCCGTTAAATTCTATTTGGTGGATATTACAGTTAGATTAGACTAACAAACAAGCCACTGGACTGACAGATTTGCCTTCTATTTTCAGCCTCCTCACTTTTATATGATGACACCACAGATAAGTCACTTCTCACTGTAATCCTGTTTATTTTCTGCTATCCTTTTTCTGTCTTGCCTGTTTAGATTATTTAGAGACAGAGACTGCCTTCCATTTTATTTACACCATGTTTACACAGAAGAGACAATATATTAAGTTGTCTGAATGCTCAAGCAATGTAGTTCTACTAACAATTACAACATTATTAATAAATCATAGATGCCATGGCAAGTGTTAATTCACTGAAAATAGCTTTACAATTTTGGTCATATAAGCAAGGCCATCCATTTCATGCTTTATTGATCTTTTAATTCTTTTTAAATAAAGTTACATTAAAAAAATCCTAAAATCATACAATTTTTGTCCACATTTTCACAGATTCACAGGGGTTAGAAGGAACCTCTGGAGATCATCTAGTCAAACCCCCTGCTAAAGCTGAACATCTTCTTTTCAGTTCCCTTTATTTAATGAAAGAACTAGGTAAAAACTTGTTTAATTTGTAAAGAAATATTTTAAAAATCTAATCAGATTGAGATTTTGTGCAGGAAATTGCTGTTTGTATGTCAGAATGCAATAAAGGAGTTTATTATATTTTAATGCCGATGTAGTTTCACTATATCTGAATATGTGGACCTCAGAAGTGAAAGACATTGACTTCAATAACATTAAAACATATGTGGGTTTCTTATTCTGCAGGTTATTACAAACACACGTAATTTGATCTGGTTTATATATAAAACCAGAATAGAAGGAAGTTGAATCAAATCAAACAGGCAATTCTGAAGAAGATTGGCAACGATATTTTTGGCAACAATATTTATGAATTAGAGGGTAAATATAGAAATTCTAACTATTCTTTGGGCATATTCACACTAATGCTGTCCGAAGACTGTGTACACAGAGGAGGCAGCAGCATATCTAAGTAGTAAGGCAACCAGAGCACTATCAAGATGCTGTCAAAATGCTGCCTCTGTGTTAACTTGTCTTCTTTTATTAGCAAGTCCATGCCTTCAGGGCAACAACACAGTCAGACATCTCTGAAAACCTCTCAACTTGGTGCCACTACACAGAGTTTGCACACAAGCACAAGTCAGTAAGAGACTGGGCACTTCTAGTAAGCTGCAATGTGTTTTTTAGACATATCGAAATAAAGTGTTTTTGTTGGACTGATACTGTGGAGAACCAGCTTAACAAATACAAACTGACAGTTAATAGAACTTCCTACTGTTTATCAAAGGAAATCAAAGTTGTCATCTTACACTTGTTCTCATCAGCTGAAAACACTCGACATAACACAGGAGGTCTGGAGAAACTCGGGCACTTGCTAATAGGCCTCTTTAACCAGCTGCTTAGAGATTATTGCTACATCATTTCAGGCCAAAGACTTTCCTAATCTCCTGCCATTTCCTGTGCTGTAATTATTAATCTTATATCTTGGCATAATCTACTGCTCTAGCTCTCTTACTTCACTTTTTTTTTTTATTAATTAGATGCTTTTCAATATTTAGTTTGTAGAAATATGCCAGTATCTATGGACCACATTTTTCAGCTTATGTAAAGTTATGTAGGTATGGGGCTTTTTTATTAGCTCATATTGCAGAGATCCTTAAATTTGTCCTGGGAGCGGGTTACCTAACTGTCCTTTGTGCCTTTGAAAATATCCCATGGGGCCCCATATTTACTTTTCTAATTATTTAAAACAGTTTGGTCCTGAGCCAACAAGGTTCATTAAGAAGCACTCAACCAGGTTCTTCATGTAAATTTCAAATGTCTTTATAAATGCAGGGGTAGCAAGAGCAAAGACAATGTTAGGAAACCAGGTTTCCTTTGGACCATTCACAATCTCTTCTGAATTAAAAAAAAAATCCAACTAGAAATGAAACACGGCTAATTATTTTTATAGCTTTATCATTTCCCATTTTCTCAGTGTGGTACCTTGCATATAAGTATCCAAGACACTGTACTACAAATTGGTGTTCCTCTATGACTCTGCTATCAATCTAAAAATTATATGGGTTTTACATTTTGGAAACAGAGTTATAATTAGTGAAGCCCAGAGAATATGATGGGTATGTTTAAGAAATTCTGAACAAAGTAGATAAATGGATACTCTTAAAGCACAATGGTAATAAAGATAATAAAGGAAAAAGTTTTACAGCAAGAGAAAAAGAAAAAAAAAGTAAGCTTTCATTTAATGTGTGCTTCTTCTCACAAAACCAGACAAACTGGCAGGTGGTGTGAGGAGAGGGCTAGAGAAAAATCACCAGACATATCAGAAGGCTGGCAGCTAAACAAAACAAATAAGCCTGTCGCTTAGTGTTGGGTGTATATCTGATTATACATAATGTCTTGAGAAGATCACTGCAGAATTACAGGGGATTCAGAGAAGTATGAAAAATATGAAAAGGGAGAAGGAGTTTTACAAAGGAAAACTGAAAATACAGATATTGCTTTTCTTACAAAGGAAATTAACAAAAGAGTTACAGTAAAGGCACTTCAGTTCTATCTCCTAGTAATGATAACCTTGTTTACATACCAGGTGTATCAAGGTTATAATGATCAATATGAGTAACAAACAGGTGGAGGTAAGAAAACTTCATGGCAGTGGTCTTAAACTGAGGGATCTGGGATGAGACTGAGATCCAGATGTGAGCTGCAACTAGCTCTTGTACAGCTTTCTGCATCTTTCCCTACCGCTGGCCATGGTTAGACAGAGGATAGCATACAGGTCTCGTCCAGTAGCACAATTTCTTTGCTCCCTTAGCCAATGGACAGAGTCTATGAAAATGTGAAAATGGACATATTCCCACAGCTACAAACAAGAGTCGTTACACTGATGAAATTGCAGTTACAACACTACCCAAGTCTGCCTAACTTCCTGAGAAACAGAACTTTAAAGTCATTCATAACGTATCCTGCTTCCTTGATCAGTGTAGTCAGCCCTGCTAGCGCTTTATCTCCAAACTGCCTTGGATAAAACCTGCATGAACTAAAAATAGCAGCATTAGCTCATCACCACACTCCGGTCAATGAGTTGAGTAATGCAGACCTTATGAAAATGTATGTTCAGAGCTCTTTCAGATGAGCTGCATAACACAAACCATTAAACACAACTCTATTGATCTAATTTCATTATTTTCAGAAGACTGGAGTTTGGAAATTATGAGCTCTACTAATGAATACCAAGCAGAGGAAAAAATTTGATATAATTGATTAAATCTTAGTTGAAAAGACCTAAGATGAGATGTTTGTCATTATAGATAAAGGTTTACTATAATGTAAGCCTATGTTAATGCAAAATACTCCTAGTCTGCTTCAGTTCAAAAGGCAAATATGCAGAAAATTGAATAATTGTTTCACACGGATAGATTATTGCTTTCTAGAAACAGGGTTAGAAAATTATATTGTTCTGAAAATATACATAAAAGAATATGTTTAAACAAGGCCAAAATAGCAGTCCATGTTTGATGATGAAGCCCTGAAGAGGATTTGGGAGTGTTAGTACACAAGCAGCTCAAAATGAGTCAGCAATGTGCACCTGCAGCCCGGAAAGCCAACTGTATCCTGGGCCATCAAATGAACCCTTACCAGCAGGTCAGGACAGGTGATCCTGCCCCTCTACTCTGCTATCATGAGACCCCACCTGGAGCATTATGTGCAGCTCTGGGGTCCCCAGCATAAGAAAGACATAGAGATGTTGGAGCATGTCCAGAAGATGGCTATGAAGGTGATCCGCAGGCGAGAGCGCCTCTCCTATGAAGACAGGCTGAGAGAGTTGGCATTGCTCAGCTTGGAGGAGGCTCTGGGGAGACATTAGAGCAGCCTTCCAGCATGAGAGGGGCTACAGGAAAGCTGGAGAGGGACTGTTTACAAGGGCAGGTAGTGACAGGACAAGGAGTAATGGCATTAAGTTGAAGGAGGGTTGATTAGACTAGCTGTAAGGAAGAAAATCTTTACAGTGAGGGTGGTGAGGCCCTGACACAGTTGCCCAGAGAAGCTGTGGATGTCCACTCCCCAGCAGCGTTCCAGGCCAGGTTGAATGGGGCTTTGGGCACCCTGGGGTAGTGGAGGGTGTCCTTGCCCACGGCAAGGGTTGGAACTAGATGATCTTTAAGATCCCTTCCAACCCAAACCATTCTGTGATTCTGTGAAATAAAAAGTAACACTTCTATATTTGGCAATTAAATAAACTTTTTTTTCTTTCCAGAGAGGTGGTGAAAACTGTCCATATAAAGCAGTCATGGCCTCCCCACAAAACAATTGTTTCTTCTTAGCAATAAGGGCCTTAGGAAGTTTCCTTCCTCAGTCATAGAAGTTAATTTGGAACATACGAAAACTCATGTTACAAGCTTATACTGACTGGAATGTCACAACAGAGCACCTAATTTTGCCTCCCATTTGTGCCAAATATCAGGACTTCTCTCAATTAATTCCTACTGAACCTGAGTATAAGCTTTATCAAAGACATTCTGCCCTCTCTGAGATTCTCCGCAAAACAGCCATACTTGCTTGATGTATTAAGTATCACTGAATGTATTTTGACTGTTTTGTTGACTATTCTACTTTCATGGGTCAAATTCTGGCTTCAGATAGACACGCATACCTGAAACAGGTATATTCACTTTTCATATATAGCAATGTTATAGAAGAATTTGGCTTTGATGAAACTGGGAGCAAGTAGCAATGTTTACATATATTTCAATGTTGTAGAAATGTGTGTTTTTAATGATAACATGATATATCAAGTAAACTTGTGTTATTTTCTCCAAAGGCTGTATTCAGTTGACCTGACCATACCATTAGAAGTAAAATCCTGGCATGACTGAAGGTGATGGAAAGACACTTACATTACTGTTCTTTGGAAACCTGTCCATGATACCAAGCAGGTATTCTGCTTCATGTCCAGAGTGCCTGGCAAGGCATACCAGTGTTCAGAGATTTACACCATGTTACAGATTAATGGTTCTATTAAATAGGAATAATGTTCTGACACACAAATCACTTCATCAGTATTAATCATACTGCAGAATAGATGATAACTGACATTTCCTGTATATCGATGTATATGTATCTACTAGTTAAGACACACACATGATAAGAGCAGATCATTCCCTTTCTCCAGTCTTTCAAGTCCATGGACATATATGGCATTTTGCCCCCAAGTGTCTCAGCTGTTTCCTCCAACCTGGTTGCAGCCACGAACAGGTGAGAGGGTTCCACCCTGTCATCCTGGCTATTAATGAAGACATGAAGCAATGTTACCCCAAGATCACAGAATTGTAGAGGCTGGAAGGGACCTCGAGAGGGCATTGGGTCCAACCCCCCTGCCCAAGCAAGGTCCCTAGAGCAGGTCACACAGGTAGGCATCCAGACAGATCTTGAATATCTCCAGAGAAGGAGACTCCACAACCCCCCTGGGCAGCCTGTTCCAGTGCTCCGTCACCCTCACTGTGAAGAAGTCCTTTTTCACTTTGGTGTGGAACCTCCTGTGGTCCAACTTGTGGCCATTGCCCCTTGTCCTGTCCTCACAGACCACTGAAAAGAGGTTGGCCATCTTCCTTTGTCTCCCACACTTCACATATCTATAAACATTGATCAGATCCCCTCTCAGTCTTCTTTCCTGAAGGCTGAGCAGCACCAGCTCACGCAGCCTTTTCTCATAGCGGAGATGCTCCAGGCCCTTAACCATCTTTGTGGCTTCTGCTGGACTCTCTCCAGGAGATNTCCTCTCCAGCAGGTCATCCCCCAGCCTGTACTGAGACCTGCCGTTGTTCCTCCCCAGGTGCCAGACCCTACACTTGCTTTTATTGAACCTCACCTGGTTCCTCACTGCACAGCTCTCCAGCCTGTCCAGGTCTCGCTGAATGGCAGCACAGCATTCCTGCGTGTCACACACTCCTCCCAGCTGTGTCATTGTCTACTTGCTGAGGGTGGACACTATTCCCTCATCAAGGTCATCGATGAAGATGTTAAAAAAGATTTCCCCAACACCAACCCCTGAGGAACACCACTGGTCACAGGTCTCCCGCCTGACTCTACTCCACTGATCACCACCCTCTGGACCTGGCCTGTCTGCCAGTACTCCCCCCACCTCATCATCCACTCATCTATCCCACAATTCCTCAGCTTTCTTATCAGGATGACATGGGAAGAGCCACCTCAGAAGGGCTACACGAATTTTAAACCACTTTAAACCACTGCCTCTTTGAGCTTAGTGGTTAAACCACTTTTCTGGACACCATGTATTCCATCCATATCTCTAATTTGGCTGTAATGATGCTATGGCAGACTTTGACACCAGCATACTAAAGGCATGCAACATCCACTGTTCTCTCCCCTTACCGAAAGGGCCAGTTATGTCATCACAGCTATCAAATTGCTCAGCAGTGATTTAACTCTGGCAAATCCATGCTGGTTTTTCCTAATCACATTAGTTTTCCTTGTGCCTGAGAATGACCTCCAGTGGGATTTTCTCCACAGTCTTTCTAGAGAGTGACATGAGGCTGAGCAGGCTGCACCTCTCTGATCACTTTTACATCCCTTCTGAAACAAAGATACCATGATTTCCTTCTTTCGGTCAAGAGAAACCTTCCCCGAACATCACAGTCTCTCCAGGATGACACAAAGCACCCTGACACCATTCATCATCCCATCCTTTCCAATGAATGGTGTATGTTCAGCTCACCTAATTGGTCCTCAATTCAGCCCTTCTCTACCATGGGTAGCACCTTTCCCCCACCCCCCACAATTCTGTCACAACACAAAAGGAGGCCTGCAAGCACATTTTGCTAAAACATACCAATAATGAGATTTCAATTGAACACATTCTTCTGAACCTATCTCAAAAAAAAAGCCCAAATCTATAAAAGTAGGTATAAAACCAATATGAAGGGACAAGGGGTTTAATTGACTTTTTTTTTAATTAGTAATATTTTGTAGGTCATGTTTGGTATGGTTATATAGCTCAATGTCTTTAGCATTATCCAACTTACATATTTGGCTCTTTGTTTCTCCTCATTCAAAAGTGAAATGTTAGCTTGAGAGATGAGGCTTCATGAAGGTATCTTGGTTTAGTTACAGTATTAAAGTTTGCTTTAAAACATTTAGATAGCATTCATTATGGTTTTAAGGATCTCAAGATAGGAAATCCAACCCTGCTGAAGGACAGAACTAAGGTCACTGGAGGTTCAAAAATTATGTAACCATAAGGACAACAGGAACTTGAACCAGCAATCACTGAAGTCATGGAGACTTTGACTGGACCTGTAGGTCCTGAAAACAATGTTCAAGGAGTTCAAACTCTGATTTTTTATTTAGCCAACATTAATCCATCCAGTGAAATTTTTCACTGTTATTACTTTCTCACTGCTATAACATATACTGAAAAACACAAAAAATATCTAACTAGCTGAAAAATTGTTAATTGCATTTTCAAACAGGAAATATAACATTGAGGTTGTGTTCTAACAGAGCAGCTAAGTCTGGAAAAGGTTTGCCTTTGTACCAAAGAGCAGGCTACTTAGATCTTGTATTCTAGCATGCAGAGATAGTAAATAGCACATTTTTTACCACCCATATTCACAGGGAAGGAGAACAGGTAGAATTCTCTCTTCTTTACATTGCACAGGAGCCATCTCTTACAGGGGAAGTTAAGGTGAGCTGTTGGTGTAGACTGGAGGGAAGCAAGACTGTAACACACCAGAGGAGAGAGTCTCAAAGGCACAATGCCTTTGAGCTGCACAGACTGCATATCATTCATGGATCAAAGCTGTGCTGAAAGGAACAGTCTAGCCCTGAATATTTTATTGTCCAGAATTTAGACTAATTAATTCTTTTGCTGTAGAGACAACAGATTAGAAATGGAGCTGTGAGAATATGACATATTTTGCATTTTCAAATGCAAACTAATTTAAAACTACCAATATGTATTATAAGCCAAGTTTTATCCCGAAGGGAATTGAAATAAAGAAATTAGGATCCTCCCCAAGAAGGATGTGATAATGGAAAAGCTGACAGATCTTTCACTGCAACAGGTCAGCACAGTAAGTAAACTATTGTGGGACAAATCACTGAGCTGATTGTGAGAAAACAGCCAATTTTAGCAGGCTTTATCTCTAAAAGTATTAACATCATCCACATTTTTGAGAACTAAAAATGACAAATTATCAATCCAGTGTGCTTTCACAGTAAACAAAATTATGTGATTTCTAAAAAGTTACATGCACATTTAAGTCTTCTTTCTAATAGTATCTATAGGGTTTAAGAATTTTTTTCAAACCCTGCATTAGAAGCTGAATCTCAAGATTGCTTATGACCGTTTCAAGTAAATGTTGGCCTCTCTTCAGCAGGCATGAGCTGAGCTTCAGCACATCAACCTAGCGAGCAAAATGGTTTAATTGCCCACAGCATTTTGTCCTTTGTTAAATATTCTGAGGATATCAAAACACTTCTCTTAGAATCAGACTGAAGATATTCCTGTGTGTAACATGCCAGAAACATACTCACCTTCAGTTATGTGGAATATATGTATGTGATAGAAAAGAGGAACAGCACAAACACAAAATATTGAAATCCTGTGAGAGTACAGTTTGTCTCCTAGGATGAATGATCCATGCTGTTCCCAAAAGAGGAGGGGAAATATAGCACTGCTCAATGAGAGATGCAGCAGTATTTTGAAGAAAAATAGTTTCTCTGTTTAAAAGAGCACTTCAACCTTTTTTTCTCAGTTCAGCTCAATAATATTCCTATGGTGAGATGAAGTGCTTCTCAAAAGTGTAGTATGAAAAGGTTTGGAAAATACAGTTTTCAAGTACAATTGATATTTCACATCACTTTTTTTAAAAAAATCTGCCTCACTTCAGAAAATTCAGTGCTTTGTTTTTCAAATGCAGATATACTAAACTTGGATAGAACAGCAGCCTCTACAACTACTGTTGGGGCAATTGAAGGAAAAAAAAAAGAAAAATATTGGTAAAGATATTTCACTCAGCATGGAACTTCACCAATGTTCTGTTCCTCAGTTTCAAGCAATGCCATATTTTTTCTAATAGACTGTAAAAATAACATAACATCCTGAACATAAGGATCTGAAAAATATCTTCTATCTCACCATGGTCATCTTCAGGCAGCCAAATCAGAACGCACTGGAGGGCAAAGAGATGATGCAGCACTTGAGTATCTGATTCAATCTGTCGAAATCTCAGTAATTAACACATAATTCTTGGTTTTACTTCCATTTTATCACTAAGAGTTCTTTGGCATATGTGATAAAGATTTATCAGGCACAACTTTAATTTTAGTGTCTTTTCAAGCAACACTTTACAAAATTAAAGTGCATTGGAAAAAAAAAAAAATCAAGTACTTTATCTGCAGTTCCAATTGTTGAGATTGCCTAGTAGGAATCCGAGATACCAAACCATAGTATTACTTGGCCACAAATACCTCAAGGTTCGTACCTTCAGAGATTTCAGTAAGTGTTTTAATATAGAAGTGTTTATATGTGTGGTTGAAAATAAAACAATCTCTTTATTTGCTTGCAACAGATATATTTTTTAATGTAGTAGAATCATTCTTACACTTCTAAGAATAAGCAGTATCTAGACTTCACAGAATAACAGCTGTTATATTTTTTTTAAATAGACTTTCAGCATCCTAACATATGAAATGTCTCCAGGAGAGCTTTAAAAATGAGGTGACTCATAATCTTAATGTGCAAGAATATTTTATTAATATAATTATTACAGTATTTTCTTTTTTTAGATGGAGCAACTCTCAAACACAACAAAGAGAACATGGTAACATCCAGGAGCTTCAGCCTATATTTACTATATTATTGTCATCTAAAGACTTACATTAAATAGAAAATTTGCCATTTGGCTCATATTGCTACCAAGCAAATCTATTTAATAAAGAACTGTTTTGTTGGCAAAACCATGTCCAATTAAATTTTATTTATTAAAACTTGTTTCTATGAGTACCCAGCTTCCTTCTCATCCCCAACATTGTGGAAAAGGCAAGCATATCTTATGAATCTCTAGCCTCTTAAAACAACTCAAAGATGGGATAGTTAAAGGCAGTGGTAAATCAGAGTAAGATTTGGCCAGCTCTGCCATAGGCTTTTTATGACAAATTGAGTCTGTTTGTGTCCAAGTTTCTCATTTATGAAGGGGAAACAATGATTCTTCTTGTCTCCCATTTTGCATTTTCTTTCAAACGGTAAGCCTCTTTGCAAAAGAAATTACTATTTGCAACATGTGTGTATAGCAGCCAAAATGACAGGGTTTGGTGTTGTGCTGGGATTATTTTATAATGTTGCAGACAATAATAAATAATAAATTCACAGCATACTGCAGGAACTGGATCGCTTATGCAAGTCCACAATACATAAAGATATCTTCAATTGAAATCTGCCCGCATTTCAGAATATAACTGATGACTGCAGGTTGTGCATGTGTTTAAATTAATATTTTCAAGTAAATTAAAAAAAAGAAAAGGTGGGGTTTTAAATTATTATTGTTGTTTTGAGATAGGAATCAGTGAAAATTGCCACCATGTCAGTTCTTATCTACCTACTCTCCACCTATCGTTACTAAGGGTGAAGCTGGTTCTTGAATCCCTTGCTAATTCTCTGGTGAATTTCCACAAACAGCAATACCATGTAAATAACACATTCAAAATGATTCAAAATGTCAGGTATGAAAAATAGATAATCACTCCACATGCTCCATCCCTGCCATCCAAATGAAAAATACTTGACAGGAAAGCATACTTGGTGTGCTGTTTGCAAGACTATCTACAGAGTTTGTTAATGACAATAAGCAAGAGAAACAGTGTAGAATAGTAGAAGAAAGTACAACAATGCTCAGTGTCAACCAGATGAGAGGAAAGAAATACTCCACAGTTCACTGGTTATGAATTGCCAAAAATAGCATATTAACCTCCACTTGGTCAGCAACATTGAAAGTTAGGACTTTGGACAATGTCTCGAGTAAAACTTGTGCTGTGCACAAAAACACAACTCCAAGCAAGTCCTTGTGTTCACAACAAATTGTGTCATTTTGAGTCCACAAAATTATAGGAAAGTAATGATCACTAAACATCATGAAAGCCACTATTACAGGCTGACTCCTGTTTGGAGAGTTTTTGTCCTGCCTTAATAGTCAGTGATGCTGGCATCACTCCAACCTGAAGCCCTCTAATTCTAAAACTGGCTGTCACTTCAGCAGATTCATTATCCTACTAAGTATATTTCCAGCTTATCAAAGATGAAACAAGGGATTAATTATATCTCTGAAGTTTTCCATAAGCTAAAGGTTTTCTCATATTTATCACAGACAAGTGGCCAAGCAGTCCTTACATTAAGATAATTTCCTCATCTGATGACTAGAATTTGTCTACCTTAGCCTCTCACTAATCTGCTTGTAAGAATGTAACACAGTAGAGACTGTTCTATTCTACATGGATTGGCTCCTTCATTTCATATGTTAACACACAAAATCATATGCTCTACTTCTCCAGTGGATTTTCATCTTTTTCATCATTTTTTATGTGACAGGTTTGTCACATAAAAACATTTTTTGTCACATAAAAAACCCACAAACCAATTGCCTTACAAAGCTAAATTATATAGCTATAGAAATAAAAGTTTGTACTTCCTTATGTGAATGAGAAACACTGGAGTGTTACAGGAAATTAAAAAAAAAAATCTTAATTTGTGAAAGCTCAACTATCAAATACTTACGATCCAGGGAAGATGAGAAACCTTTAGTGTTGCTTCTAGGCAACCTGATACTATGCAAGTTTCTTAAGTAACTAATTCACAGATACATCTAAATGGGAGATAGATTTACAGCACACATGAATCTTAAGAAATCTTGCAGAAATAACATACAAAAGGAAGAGAAAAAAAAAATCCTATTGCTTCAACTTACGAACAGCCTACTACCATTCAGTTTCCAAAATACTTGAATTTCTAGTTTACCTCCTGATGTTTTTCCATTTCAACCCACAAAACAACCCACAAACCAAACCAAACAACAAATACCTCCACATACTTGTTAGGATTACATTGTATAGATAGCACAAATGCAAGAGAACATACCAAACTAAGTGACGAGACAAGAATATCCCCCAGCACACTGCAGCAGCAATAAGATACAGTAAACACAACTACAAGATGAATCTCACAGTCTCAACCTCTGATTCCGGTCTTTATTTGTCCTTTTGCAAATTAAATGCAGCTGGGGCAAAGTGTAACACAAAGCTCAGGTGCAGAAAAGATCTTACAAGAAGAGCACTAATATTTATTGCTAGCTGACTTTTTCAAAAGCTCTAGGTTTGCGTGATTGAGGGCTGGGGAAGTCAGCTCTCTGCCCATAAAAAATGGCATTCCCATCTGTGGTGTGTTTCATGCTTACACCTTAGAGGGCTGTACTTTATTTTTACTTGAAACTTAGAGCAGTTTTGACAATGTCATCCAAATAATCTCTTTGCAAGAGGATGTGGAATTCTATAAAAAACCAAAAAAAATCGGCTTTTGTTCTTTTTTAAGGCGAGCAGATCAACTGGTTAGTTGATTTAAGCAACTAGAGTTCTTTACCCAAATGGGGAAAAAAAGTTGGTAACAAAATGAATGTAGCACCATGCTTCAGGGTGTTTTGTGCATCCAGTCAGCTCTGCCAAAGAACTAAGTTTGTGAAAAGTAGTAAGTACACCTTATTTCATACATCACTCGAAATAACTTGGTTTTCTGTAGATACATATCTGTATTTCTGCTGCACTAAAAATATCTCCATGAGAGATAAGAGAAGTGCTAGAACAAGCAGATGGCACTTGCTTTTATTTATACCATTCACCTCTAGTGACAAACTATATGAAACATCATAAGAGATTAAGAAATGCCTGCATTATAGTTAAGGAATAAAGGTTTAAAAGTAATTTTTTGAGGTTATACAGTAATCTTAGCTAATGCTTTAAGACATTAAGCTGATCAATGCTAGAAGTTTTCTGTAACTTTAAGAATGTTGGCCTAATGTACACTAAAAATGAGGTTTTTGTGTCTTGGTTCTGGTCCTGCAGTGGTTACAGTACTTCCTCATGTGCTGTAAGATTTTATTTTTTAACCCTCCTCTAGGAGATTTGCATATATAAATACCATTAAAAGACACAACGCGTTCTTCAGGTTTGCTTACGAAGAAAAACTACCATAAGCTGATGCCTGATCTAGTTGAAGGGATCCCAGATCTTCATCCACTAAGAGAGACCTTCTGTCACTTATTACCACCACTTCCCTTTTGAGATGTAAGGGGTAACTCCATGAACATTTTTTCCGAGATGGTTTTCAAATGCCACCTCTGAACTCTTCCCCTCAAGCTCTGAAATCAGTTTAAAAATACACCCCGAGTTCTTCACCAAAACAGCTCTCACAAAATCCCAAACGACCCATTTCTGACCCACGCTCAGAACTAAGGCTCTCCTGATCCCCTTCAAGATTTCCACCTGCCTCCTATCATCCTCCAAGTTCCCACTTCCTTGATGACAACTGCCCACATAAGGTAGCCAAAACATTGTAATGTTTCCCTTATGGTCCTGGTAGGACACCTGCTGTTCCCAGCAGGCTGGGGCTGAGGAGAATGGCCTTGAGTTTTGTCCGAGGCAGTGAGAGGAGCCCGGGAAGGACTTCAAACTGGGAAGACTTTCCCACCTCCCTTCCTTCAGGCCTCTCGCAGATCGAGGCCGGGGAAGGACAAGGAAACGCGACCCGGCAGTGACCAGCGCCAGGAAGCCGGCGGCCCTGGGCGCCGCGGACCTGTCAGCCACCACCCTCCCGTCTCGGGGGCTGGGCGGGCGGTAACGGCTCCGCCCCGCTGCGGGGGCCGCCCGCGCTGGCAGAGGCGGTTCCGTTCGCCGCTGTGACGCCGGTGGCGTTGGAACACCTGGAGGGGTGGCGGCGGCACCTCTGGCTCGGCCCTCCCCTCATCCCGGGCAAGGTGAGTGCGGAAAGGGGGCACTCGCTGGGCTGCTTAACGGGGAAAACGGGTTCAGTCGGCACTGCCGTGGCTGGTGTAGGGCAGCACTGGGTGGGCGCCGCCTCCCCCGCGGGCTGTCCGCCTGCCTCGTCGGGG
>VXBZ01006079.1:372964-411574 GCA_013399135.1 Heliornis fulica
GTTAAGGCTTGGCAGCGGGCGTAGCTGAGGCCGGACCTTAACAGGGGTGAAAATTACGAGGCGCAAGATGGCATCTGCCCCTCCTTTTCGCTTTGTATTTCCCCCTCCCGCCGTGCGCTTATCTCGCCATGATTATTGTATTTAGCCGTTTCTGCCTCCTTTTCTCCTGTATATCCTTTCTGGCTTTCTGCCCGCTGGAAGCGGGGAGCTTGGGGAGGAAAACGGCCGCTTCTCCTCAGCGGTTTGAGGGTGGGCTGCCAGGCTCCGGGCTGAGGTGCGGATTGTCCGGCTGCGGTGTGTGCGGCTATCAGGGGCGGCGGCCTTTGGTTTTACCTGGGAGTTTCGGACCGGCTGGGCTAAGGGGTGTGGCGGGGCTTCCTGTGGCAAGACAACGTCAGTCATCAAACCAGCAAGCAAAATCAGAATTTAAACCCCCAAAAGCTTCCTGTTTAAAGCTTATATTATGTGATGTGTTGGTCTTGATAATCAGTTCTGACGTGCATCCATCCACCTGGCATGTGAATGTCATTTATCTGTCCAAGCTTTTAGAAGGAAAAAAGACAAAATTATTTGAAACATCAGGACAGTTTTTAGTTAATGACAGGCACCGTGCTCCTTTATTCGTTGATATCATCGTGTGCATGGTCAGCACCTAATGTAAATACATCTCCAATTCCACATGGGTTTGTGTAGAGTCAGTGGCCTCGAGGTCCTGCATGGACCCTCTGAGAACAGTAATTCAGTTCAAACTCATAACTGCAAAGCTGAGTTGGGTAATCTCAGGGGTACATCCTTTACTCCCAAGTTATGTTTTGTGGATGTTGTGAAAGGTTGATAGTGGAATTGTTCTTCTGTTGGTTTTTTTTTTGTCATATTTTGCCTCTGCAAGCCTGGCTTTAAATCTTTAAATCAAGATTTTATTTCCATGAAGCAACTGTTTTTGGGGTTCACACTGCCTTACATTTCGTTCTGCAGCTGTCTTTCGGTTCTGGATGTTTTGGGTTTTTTTTTTTTTTTTTTTTATGTAGTTTGGGTCTCAGAAACCAACTGTGGCTCTTGTTCCGGAGCAGACTTCTTAGAAATAAACTGTTCCATGTGTTGCTCTAGTTTTGGGCTGCTGTTGTAAGGAATAACTCTATTGATCCTTTGTCCAGGTTGTTGGGCAGAGAAAATGGTGAACTGGATTTTTGAAACTGCAGTGCAGGCTGCATTTGGTTATGTTTTTTCATCCGATTTTTCTGGTAATCTAGTCTTTTTCCAGTTTGTCTATCTAGGATTCTCTAGGAGTGAGTAAAGTACAACTTGACAGTGCTATCTACCTGGCACCGAGTTGCAGTTCTTAGTGGTACTTAGCACGAAGTCCAGTACCATCTCATTTAGACATTACCAGTGCTTCATACTGCTCTTTGAGTAGGGTAGCTTATTGGTTTAAACTGAGTAACTTCATGGTTTAAGATTGATGTTAGTAGCACTGAGGAAGGAATTTAGTGTAAAGCCACAGAGATCTCTTGTGTAGTAAACTGCCGTAACAGGTATAACCAGTGACGTCTTTCCCATAGCAAGCTGTACTGGAAGGTGATGTGGCAGTTAAATGCTGACAAACCTTAGTCTTAATGAGTTACTGAAATTTCTTTGCTGGCAAAGCTTCCTGGGTGAAACATTGTTATTTCCAGAAAGGTGTAAACCACAGTGTACTGAAGAGTTAGGTGCTGGTAATTGGAAGTTGCCATCTTCTTAATTGAGAAAGAATTAAGTGCTATTTAGATAATGGTGATACCTTCCATTGTGTTTGTGGGAGCTGAGATTCAAATGCACATATTATTTTCAGTGGGTTCAAGAAGACCTGTTATGACTTTATGGAAGGGGAAAGGTTTCTTAAACATTTTTTTTTTTTCCGTACAAGATTATATTATTAGGATGTGGAGGGGGTCACATAATGCAGAGTAAAATTCATGTTGAAACTTACTACAGGGTATGTTTTTTTCCATTTAGTGGAGTTTCAAGCCCACTGTTCTTCTCTGCTATCCATACTCTGCAGGGCTGCTAAATTGTTCTGATGAATTCCTAAGAAACCTTTTCTGGAAGAAATGAATTATAACAGCTCTTTTCACTCTTAAACTAGTGTTGAAAGATGTTGGTACAAGTTGGCAGCAAAAAAAGTGCTAATATCTCAGCTAAACTAAAAAGTTAAGAAATGTCCTCAAAGACTCTCTTTAGTACTGTTTTTCAAAATCTCTTCCAACAGTGTTGCTCTGAAATAGTTGGTTCTTCAAGATGTTTTGCCAATTCTCAACCACAAAATCGCTCTAAAGACAAAATTATACCATGTGATGCAGAAGCATTAAAAAAATTTAAAAAAGCCTGGAGAGTGAAGAATGTTAAACAAAGAACCAAGCAGTCAAGAACAGTAGCAATGTTTGACCTTTTACATGTTGCTAGTAATAATAATCTCACAGGTTTTCCTATGGCTATTGTTAGCCATGGCAAACCCAGGGGCATTTTGACCTGTTATGCAATCGTTTACGTCAACCTTGGGAACTGTCTGTTCTGAGTCAGTGAAACAGTACTCAGGTCCATCTTGCGAGTAGCATCCTAGGGATCACTGCTACTCTAGGAACAGTTGGCTGGTGTGCAAGGATCTGAGAATAGTAATATAAAAGTGGAGTGGACTATGCATCTATCGGGAATATACAGCTGTATTGATTGTGGTGTTTACTCAAGGTGGTGAAAGAAAAATACACTGCATTGTTGCTGCTTTGCATGCTAAAACTGTTTTGTTAATCAAATCTCTTATCCATGACTGAGAAATGATCTCCTGAGGGAATCTGGAGAATATTATTTCACCTTGTTCCCTCCCTGGCATTGTTTCCCTTTGGGTATAATAGCATTGCTTCCTGGCCTCTGCATGAATGACAAGGGAGGCAGAAACTTGAATGTTGACTGTGTCAGCAAGTAGGGTATCTAAATGAGAGTCATTAGTTTTAATTTCTGAAACAGTATTTGTTCGTATTTAGTATAGTATATACGTGAAAAGAGTTTCTTTTTTGGTTTTGGTGGTTTTTGGTTTTTGGTTTTTTTTGGTCCATCGTGCTTTTTTGTAGGCTTTGCAAAGGGGAAGTTTCCTAAGATTAAGATTCTATATTTATTATGGATAGAATGTGTTAAAAAACCATCTTCATATTGTGTTTTGTAATTATGCACAGCAGGTGTCCCATATGGCATTTTATTTAGTAATATTTGGGTACTAAGTTTAAAAATACGGTTTTTAAACTAAGAGAACAAATGTGTATTACAAAACAATTTGATAGTCGTTTCAGAGAAATGAAGCAAATCTGCATTTAGAATGAGGTTAAATACTGGATTGCATATATCTTCAGCTTTGCTCATTTGCAGAGGGAAGTTAGACCTGCCATTTGACAACTTATATTCAAATTATTCTTCTTTCATAAAACACATATAGCACTTACAGTACTTCCCTGGTTCTTTCCTTAAGGAGGCACACTTGGTGTTTTTCATAAATACAAGTGGAATACTAATAATCAAGTGAAAGAATTTATTTGAGGGCAAACTGATGTTCTGTTCTTTTTTTTTTTCTATTATTCCCTACAGTAAGCAGCTGAAAAATCAGTATAATCTGAAAAATAAATTTAAAGTTAATTTGTAATTAAATATTATTGTGTTTATGTAAATCTTGGGGTTCTGCTTACAAGTTAGCTGATCTAGAAAAGGCTCTTTCTTGCTCATCAGTTTTCCAACTGTGAGTCTATGAGTATTTATTTGAAATATTTTGTTCTGAGACTATATATACTGTGTTGTGTCTGCACGTGCCGTTCTTATCGGTAGTTTTGTGGTAAACCACTCTTTTAAGGTATTTGTCATTCATTTATTAATAACAGAAAACCCCACAAGGTCCAAGTGTCATTTCAATAAATATTTTGCTCTAGAGAGACCACTTATGTCTATAAATTTGACTTGATAATTTTTGGAATAATACGTGAGACATGTAGTACTGAATACACACAAAATTGTTTTTTGGAGGAGGATTACTAACAGTTGACTTGATCCTTGCACTTCATAGGAGCCAAAACAGGTTTTAAAAAACCTGGTGACACAGTGCATTTTTTTGCACTTCNATGTTGGGTAAAACCTCTAACCACTCAAGCACTGAAAAACAGTACAGTGCAGATGCATTGGTACTCTTAAGTTCTAGGTATAAGTGAGCAATGCATTTCCAGTGTGCAGATTTACTCTGTTTGCCACTGTCTTCTATTAACATGTATATATCGGAGTTCTGGGAATAGAAAAATAAGACTAAACGATAATGTAAGAAACAGGGCCCTGGATAGCATCCTACAAAAGGAAATTTAGCAGAATAATTTCCTATGTTAATTTTGTATTCCGAAACATTAGAAGCATGATAATTGTTGTTGGAATAAAGTAACTCTTCGCAGTACTCTCTACAGAAGCTATTCATTGTTTTTTTGCCCACTGCATACAGAGTATTAAGCGTCAGTGTAAAATTGAGTGAAAGACAGGTGACTGCATACTTGATGTCAATAGCACTACTACTCATTTTATTTGACGTTCTGTTGGCAAGCAGGCTTGGTAGTGCAACAAAGTGATGGAAGGAAGACACAGACCATCCAGATTTCTTCATACCTCTGCATGGCTGCTCATGGTACAATTTCTTAATCACACAATTTTAGTCATTTGAGTTACCTGCTTTTATTACTGTGGTTTTTTCTCCACACAATTTACTAGCTTGTAAAAGAAGAGAAAGGAAGTGCTATATTGGCTCAAATTGCCTTGGAAAACAGATTCAAATTTCTCTGCTTTTTCTTCTATTGTTTTGAAGTTTTGTGTGTTTTCTGCGTGTTGAATTGAATTTTTAATTATTAATCCCTTGAAGGATCAAAAAAACAAATAGAATGGAATAAATGAACTTTTTCCTGGGCTGTCACATAAACCTTAGTAGGGAGGAGAAGGAAATGGAAGATACCATGTATAGTTACACTAGTTGCAGAAGTGCTTGCACCAAAAGAAAAAAATTGATTCCATTGGGCTTATGGGATGTGGCTGTGTCCCAACCACGGGAGGCTGTTGAATCATTTTTTCCCCAGTAAATTAAAAGACCACCATGAAATTCCAATTGTAAGAGAAGTGCTTTTCCTGAATGATTTATCTATGTAGCTCAGTACTTCACACAGAAACCATCATTTCTGTGCGCTCAGAGGAGAGCATTGAGGCTCTGGCTCAGGTGCTCAGAGGTTGCGTTTTGGAGATTGGTTCTATTCACAGGGGCTTGGGATTGAGAGGCTTGTCATGTAATTTACGCAGCACAGTTAGATAATGAGGGTCAAACAGCATGAATTTCCTTCTCCCCTCAGCAACTCCCAGATGTATGAATATAGCAGCAGTCCCTCTCACTGTAACAGATGTTGTTTTGCCCTGTGCTGCTTCTAAGAACACATGAAACTGCTTTGTAGATGTCAGCTCCTGAAATAGGTTGAAAGAATAATTCTGTGGATATGAATCCTTCATAAGGTTGCAGTATTTTTTCTCCCGAGAACCTGTGAATAATCTGTACGATATAAATTTCCGAGGATATGTAACAACGCTGTAGATCTAAAACAGAGAAATAGATTAAATGTTGTAGTGGATGGAAGGAACAGCTAGTACAGCACTTGCAAACCAATTCTGAAAACTTCTTGAGTTAATAAACAAGTGCATCAATGAGTAGTCTAACAAAATAAAAATACTCCTGGATTTAAAGCTAAATATGGATGCTTCTGCAGGATTAGAACATCAGTGATGAGTATTAAGAGCTTTAGAGGAAAAATAAAATCTTGTAATTTGTCATATTGATATAACTTAAACTCTAGATTAGTTTTAGCTGAATTGCAGTGGTAGCTATTCATGGAGTTAAGAGTAGGAATACTTAAAAGTCCATATAATCTTGATGCTGAGTGCCTATTTGGACCCAGGCTTCAGTTTTTACTCTTTTGCTGCAGTGACAGTATAGATAATTCAGATCAGTAGGCTGCTCTACTCTCTTTTACTTGGGAAAGGCAAAGTGAAACATGATTTGAAGCTCCTGGTCTGCAATTTGTAGTCAGGCTGGGGAAGATGTAACCATGCCTTGCCTAGTCCTCCTCTTGCAGTGTGATTGCTGCTTCCTTTGGAGGCCCATTTGCCAGATTCAGTTCAATCACTGTTTCCAGGGAGCAGACTGGAGAGGATAGGTTGTCAGCCAAGAGCTGTTGGAGGCACAGATGGCATCGGTTCACTCACCTAAGCACATTTTCTTTCCTTTGGGGTATTTTACATAAATTAAACTATCACTCTTTACATATAGAACTACTTAAAGTTCTTCTAATTTTTTGTTACTAAGTACATTGCTGCTATTACTGTATTAAAAGTGTCTTGGAAAATTACTCATTCCAGTAAAAAAATTATGGTAAGTAAATGAACCGTGGTGCGTAATTCTGACATGTTTGAAGTTGCAGTCACACGGTTTTCAGGGTGCAAGAGTGTTGAGATTTGGGGAACCACAGCACGTATTATCTGTTTTGAAAGAACAGTAAACCACAAGGATAGTGCTATCAGTCACGCTGCAGACTGTCTTTTCTGATTAATACATCATGTTAATGTAAGGATTGTTAAATTCTGCTCTGCCTCATTCATGTCCCTTTTGTTGCTTGTGGGGGCATCTCAAAATAATGTGTTGTTCAGTCTACTGCCTTTCTATAAAATTGTGCTAGGTCATCTTGAATGCTAAATTTGATCTATAGATACAAATTTATAACACTTTCTGCAAGGATTTCAGTGAATCTCTTGGTTCTGAGAAGTTGTGATTAGATCAACAGTTTGTTTAAGATACAGCCTTCACAGTTAAAAATACGTTTGCTGTCTCTGCTTCCTGCTTGCTTCTCTAAGATGTTAGCTAAGCAAAGAACACAGTAAGAGCTCTGCAAATGATGCTTAGCCAAGGAGAGATACTCAGATTCGGCGGGGGGAGGATTCTTTTAAATAAAATGCTATTCCTTATAACCTAGGAGAGCATTAGTATCTGAACTTCACCTTGCCATGTGACACTTTATATTTACTCTCACTGGAAAAGAAAAATTATCTGAGTGATGTTAATATACAGAATTGATTGTTATCAATTTAGCTGTTAGAGAGTAGGCATTCATACCACCTTCAGAATAATCTTCAGGTATTACTTGAATAAAGTTGTTAAGATCATAGGAAATTGAGCAATTTAATGCTGCAACAAAGTATATAATAAAGCTAAAAAGAGAAGTAAGCTGGAGTTTTAATCACTCAAAATATCATGAAAGCACTTTCCTGTTTGCACAGAAAAAATGTAGTTGATGAATTCAAATGATCTTGGAGAATAAAGAGTATCAGAGGATTTTCCCTGAGAAATGCCATTTGCTAATGAGTGTCCTTCACAGAGTTTCATTCCAACATCACGACAAATAAACTATCTCAGTATGTAAATAGAGGTGATGCAGTGTGCCAGAAATATTACGAAGTTCTGTGTGCATTCCAGCTGTTTTGGCTTCCTGCAGTAATAATTTGTGGGTAAATAGGCTACAACCCAGATAAACTCTGCCACAGACACAGAGGTGCTATAGTTTGCTCTTTGCAGGTCCGTCATGGTTCCAGTATGTTTTGTTAGTGGTGGCAGAATGCTGTGTGAACGCAGCTGTACTGCTTCTGAAGCCAAGTTGAGTCTCGAAAAAGTTTGGCTGTATTACACCATGTCCAGACCGATGGGCTGTGCCAGCCCTCTGGTGTCCGTCTGAGAACAGGGACGTTTGCGGGACACTATGCTGAGACTTCTTGATGGCCCCGCTGGGGAATATCAAGGTTTCAGCAAGGCTTATGAACCCAGCTGGTTCTGGATGGGAATCCACGTTTCACTACTGTGGTCCCTTGTGTTCTGGGCAAACTTGTTACAAAAAGGGCCAGCTCAGGTTTAATGCTGAAAGTGAGGTAGCATCTGTCTGTCTAAAAATACTGTCAAGAACTTGCAAAATTACAGGAGCTGAGTGTGGACCTCTTCAGGACACCTCATTTGTAGCACTGTGCAGCAATAAACGTGGATTTACATACAGTCAGCAGTAATGTAGCACTGTTTTTCCTAGCATGCTATAGAACAACTATGTTTGCTCCCCCCACACGATATCTAGAGTGTCCCTACCTTTTGTTTGGCAATATAAAGGCTGTCACAGATCACAAGTGTTGCGTAACTCTTTGTCATCAAAGATAATGGAAACTTTCCTATACAAATGCTTTCAACGAGATGGTGAATGCTATTTTTTCAATAGTATTTTTTTCTTGAAAGCTTACTTTGAAAGAAAAAGGAAAAAAATCTTTACATCAACTCCCTGTGGCAAATGAAACCTGTTTTTATGTATAAAACTGTGTGATAGCATAGGTTAATTTTAAGTTTTGACAACAATTTTTGGGTAAGGTATTGCTGAACTGTGGTGTCATATGCTTCCATTGTAGTCAGCTTCAGCAAAGAGCAACTCTTGTTACTTTCATAACATTTGTGTCTTGTACTTTGAAAATGGACAGGGTTCAAAACCTAAACTAGTCAAAGGTTATGTACTTGCTCCTTGGTGTCTCGCTGCAGTCTCAGGGCCAGCATTTCATGATTGCAGTGATTCTTTGTTATGTGGTTATGAATTGTTCCTTTTAATTCCTGGATACTTCCCTGAGCTGTTTCCAGTCCCCTTTAATTAGCATCTCTCACTTTTTGTGGCTAGACTTAAAAGTTTGGGATTTCTTTAAAAAAACCCAACACACACAAAAAAAAAAACCCCGACCAAAAAACCCTCACTGCATTCAGTAATCCCAGATGCTTTTAATAACGTCCTTTGTTACAGCTGAACCAGTATCTTAACCCTCTTTGGTTCCTGGACTTGCAGTAGTCAGTAACAACATACAAAGTTAAGAGATTATGAAAATAAATCAATAAATGTGCTGTGTGAAACTACTTGAGGGAAAATTTGTTGTACACATATTGATATATGAAAAATGAAAACGGTAAAAGCTTCATCTGTGAATTAAAATAATATCTAAGAACTGAAAATATTCTAGCTAAGTCTTAGAAAACATACTTTTTTTTTTGGGGGGGGTAGCTGCAGTGGTCATGGCGCAATGTTATTCTGCTATTCATTTTCATCACTCGTATAGAAAGTCTTCTAGATTAATCCAGTGGTAGCAGCAAACCTGCTGCTCTCCAGTCTCACCTTCTTTTACTTTATACAAATTTTCACAGAATCACATAGGTTAGAAATTATGTATCCAACCTCTTGATCAACCAGGGCAAGTTAAAGCAGTTTTCTTGGGGCCATGTCCAGCACTTGCCTTACTGGCCAGCTTGTTCCAGTGTTTGACCACCCTCATCATGAAAAATTTCCTGCTTAAATTATTGGAATTTCATATGTTCTGCTTGTGTCCATGTCATCTTTGACAACAGTTTGACTGTTTACATCTCTCGTTAGGTAGCTATAGATGGCAATAAAGCCTCCTGTTAGTCTGGTGGTCTGGGCACACACTAGTATGCCAGTGATTTTTTTTTTTTTTTTTGTATAGAGAGCCCAACACTGGACACTACGCTACTTCAGATGTGGTCCCCAAGAGGCTGTAGGGATTCTATGGAACACCATGACAATGGTGTTCCATAGAATCCCTACAGCCTCTTCATCCCTACAATCATGCATTTATGCGTTGCCAAAATCAGCATACGGTATCCCCTGCTCTTCCACTCATTCAGCAAAGGCACTTGTCTCATAGAAAAGTGCTGTTGCATGATTTGTCCTTGGTAAATTCATGCCAGCTGTTCCCACTCACCTTTCTGTCTTTCCTGTGGCTGGGAATGGTTTTCTCAGTGATTTTTTCACAGGAACTGAGGGTGAAGTTGACAGGCCTGAAGTTTCCCTGACTCCCTTCTCTATGATTTTGATAATGGATATGGTGTTTGTCTTTCTCTAGTCACCAGACACCTCTTTTGGCCACCACAACTTCCAAGAGGACAGAGAGAACATCATTGCAATGACATAAGTCACCTCCCTTAGTGCTCCGAGATCCATCCCATCAGGTCTCATGGACTTGTGTGTCCAAACATCTTAGCTAACTCTTATCTTAGTCTTTCTGTGATATCGGTAATGTTACATGCCCACAGACCCTGACAGGAGGCTCAAAGAACTAGAGAGCTACAGGACAGACCTTCTACAGAGCTGTGGCTCTGTACCTCTGCCTTACCATATTCTCTGTCACACTGTGGTCCCTTGTCTTCCTAAGGTGCTTTTTGCTGCCATTGTTTTTTTCAGAGCATATCTTGCTGCCCTATGCATCCCTTACTAAGTTTTACCCCAGTGGGGGCTTTAACTTTCCAAACTCCTTCTCTGCATATTCATGCAATGCTTTTGCATCCTCCTGAGCAAGTTGTCTCTGCCTTCATCTACATGTATTAGTTTTGGATTTGAGTTCATAAAATTAATCTACCCTGGGTTTCTGCCACAGGCACTCAACTTACTGCCCATAGAAACAGGCTGTTTACATGCTTTGTGGAAGTTGATCTCAAAGATCACACCAATGTCTGAGCTCTTCCTGAAAACCCAGTTAAGGATATGACCACTCTAAGACTGGCCGTTTCCTAAGGAGAAAAATCCTAGAAATGGTTACATTTGCAGTAGAAATTGGGTGCAAACATGAGAAATGCTGTAATAATACATTAACTACATCCAGCACCAGTAAATATCCCTTTGTTATGTTCATCTACCTATGTTTCTGATTTAAATCTCTTTAATATATACCGTTTCCATTTCAGTAGAGCTTTACTGTGATGCTGAAACAGGAAATACGAATTGGTTTACAGTGCTGCAAACATTACACAAACGTATCTAATTGAAACAAGGTCCGTGTGAATGGAAATCTTCTGGTGTACTGCTGACATTTGTTGGAACTAAAACCAAATGCGGATTTCTGAAGTAAATTAACAGCCGAAAGAACAGCATTATAGTAGTGGGTACCCAGGTTTTCCAGAGTGTTCTCAGTGACTGAGGAAGATGAAACTGGGCTGGGTCTTCTGAGGCATAACTGGCTTCTTTAAGGAGGTGCCTTGAACAGCATCGAGAATGAATTTGATCTAGGAACTTTTTTGATAGAAAATGTAGGTGAAATACTGCAAGCCTTATCAAAAGTAATCTAATTCTTGAGCAACCACAGATTTTTCTGTTCTCTCAAAGCCAGTGCTTTCTAGGTTGTCTTTGTACAAACTGAATGTGTTGGAACCCAAAGCTGTATCTGTGCTGAATATAAAAAAGAACGGGCCCAGGGATTGAACTTGAGCACTGGGCTGTTGCTAGTTCCCATTGTTTAATTGCTACAATCTCACTTCTTTTATCTATATCACCCAGAACTCTCTAGAACCTTTCTCTCTCCTGGCATGTTTTGGGTGATATCACATGCCAGGGGCTGTTTCCAGCAGGTAGTGTAGGTAAGATTCCACATCAGTTTTCTCCCACCGTACTTGGTCACAACACTAACCTAGTAGGTCTTGTTGCCTCAAACACCACAGGTGCTATCATGTCACACAGCAGGACCAGGGATGTATGCCCTCATTTTCGTACCATAAAAACATTGTCCTAAGAGCTGTGGTACTGTACTCACTTTGGACTAAAAAAAAACCCCCAAATCCCCACTTAAGGACATAGGGGTGCTGTAGATTCAGAAGAATATAACTAAGAAGATCCTGAAGTCAAAATGTGAGGTCAGATCTTTGGGAAGAAAGAGGGTCAGCTATTCCTTGCAAATGAGAACTGTTTCACCATGATGCTGATTATCTTTTTCTTTTTAATTTTGGGATATTTGTTTCCAGGAGAGTCAGGTGGATGTGTACAGTGTGTAAAGTCAGTGCCTTAGACTCATTTCCTGCATTGGTCATTTACGCTTTGTTACACATAATATGCACGTTATTCCTTCTAGTTTTTTGCTTCCTGTCAAACCAAGTGTGCTGCTGAAAAACTGAGTCATGGATGTGTATACAAGCTAAATCCTGTGTTCTTATCTCACTCACACACACCCACAGTTGACTTAAGGAGGACCAGTATTAAAACAGCAAAGTCAAGCATAAAGGTGTTGGAAGACTGGAGTTAATGTTTTCTGTGCCTCATGGCTCTAGAAACTACAGCAAAGCCATGACCGATGCTGTCCATTCTGTATATTGTTTGACTCAGGGGTGCTGTAGTGCAAACAGCAGTCAGAAACAGTTCTTTTCTCCTCTTTGTTGTTCAGCTACTGGCCTTTACATTTAAACTCTGCTCTGAAGGCAGAGCTAGGCATTTTCTCATGGTCCCTCCTGTGGTCCTTATGAGCAGTTCACAAGAATTCCAATTCAGGAAGACATCTTGCTCTGATATAATCTTGCAGCATCCCATGGAACTTTGCCAGGCAGTTTCACAGGTACTGACAGCAGAGAGGTTTGGCTCAGAGATCTGGGATTTCACTCCATTTAGCTCCAAATGGAAGTACGTGTGCTTGACGGGTGCAGGAAGCACTCTGGTTGTTTGCGTTGTGGTGTTTGTATTCCTGCAATCTGTTCCAGTCCCTTTGCCACTCCAGGGCTAACCGTGCTGCCTGTGAACAGCACTGTGCTAGGTAAGTTTCCAGTGTCACATCTCCCCATTGCAGCCCCTCTTCTCTGTCACCCACATTAGTGCCAAAGTTCAGCTGCGGCACACTTACCTTCCTAGCTGATTTTTACATTACTGTTTCTCAGCCCGTAAGCTCCATATCTTGGTACAGACTGTTGGTGTGTTTCTTTTGTGCCCGGTCTTATTAAGGGCCATGTCCCTAGCGCTACCATTTGACCAGCTTCTTTTGGTCTTGTGCTCCAGTGCCTCTGTTTGCATCCTGTCAGTATGCTGGGTAATAGAGTCCTCTCTGACAGGAGCAGAGAAGGCAGGTGTTTGTTATTTATAAGGACTGTTTGGCTTTGCTTGTAAACTTGGCCTGGAAGGAGAGTGGTCAGGTACTGGTGGGAAGTGAGATGTGAGAGCCATCTGGTCCACTCAGTGTATAGTGTGAGACTTGAGTATCCAAAACTCCACCTGGTGGTTAAATTTCACATATGTGGCTCAAGACATCATGTAGGTAGTGTTAAAAAATACGTCAGTGGGACATGGGTGAATAAGTAGCTGAATTTTGTTAGGACTAAAACTTTGAGGAAAAAAATGTGACTGAGAAAGATGCCTAACATGGAAGGTTTTATACCAGGTAAATATGCTTTTACATGGAAAATTTGCTATGTAAAATAATTAACATAAGTGACACCACTTAAATGTGATTGTCATGGATTTAAGTGAGAGTTGAGTGTTACATTAGGAAGGCATTTGGTTCACAGACTGCAAAGTTTTCTGTATGATATACAAGGTATTACAACATAGTAATTTTATCTGTGAGAAGGTGTTTTCTAGTTTCTAACTTGAAAATTATGTTTTAAAGATGTTAGTATTAAATGTTTTTTTCTTTCTTATTTAAGTGTCTGAAGAAAACAAGAAACATGGAAGGTCATAAGTAGTAAGTAGCTTGATCATTTTTTCATGTTTTAAAGAACTCACGGTGTTTGATGTGTTGTTTGACACTGCCTGAGTCTATCACACATTATGTTGTGGCATCTAGTATTTATATGAAGTCACTGGTAGATATTCTCTTTAAAAAGAATAAAAATTTAAAAATTAAAAGAATGGAAGAACAAGTGAATTGACTGCACAGAAAAATAGTGTGTCAGTTTCCTGCGTAATGGAAAGACCTGTATGAACTATCATATTTCAAGAGGTTTATCTGTGGTCAACTTCAGAATAAAGTATTCTTCTTTTAGTTATATTTGCTGATGTTTAACAAGACCTAAATATGTCCACAGTTGTTTGATACAGAATCCATTTTAAAAGGTATTGACAAGTGTCTACCAGTTAAAATTCTCCACTGAATATTTCAGTCATGTGATTATAAATCTTCCACTATCCTAAGAATAAACAGAAGCCAGTAAATTCTGCATTATGACCTCATAATTAATAAGTCTTTTTTTTTATTCCTTAAACCAAGCCCCCAGAATTTCTTGTGACCTCCACTGAGGTAGATATCAAGGCTGGTTGACAGATGAATTATGGTGTTTTCTTCACTCATCCACTGAACTAGATTCCAGTTACTTACACAGCTGTAGCAGAAGTTAAGGCACACAACTAGCCAGTCCACTACAGTCTTTATAGTGCCGTATGAGTGATTTGATCTTTTAAAAATTATTATTATTTTTAATGTAAAGCTAACTTTTATTAGACTTATATTCTTTTTCTCATAACACAGAGGAATCTTCTGTGTTCATTAGAGGTTGTATATGTAGGTTAATGGTTGGACTGGATGATCTTAGGGGTCTTTTCCAGCCTTAAAAATTCTATGATTCTATGATTTTGTATTTTAAAGGTGCAGCATAATGGTTTGTGCAGAATTCCACATGAAATGTAGTATGTTTTGCATGCGGTGTTTACCCCTAAAATTCTGCGAATCTGTGAATTTTGTGCTGCAGCACCAGAAAGGCTAAAAGAATTTTAATGAATTCATAAATTAAACTCTAATTTTTGTGTAGAATTCAAATGGATAAATATATGTGCTTTTAAAGTTTGGAGAAGAAGCCAAGAAGTGCTGTGTATAAGCGCATTTTGAATTTTGTCCTAGTAACAAATCCCAGTGAAACAAACTCCCTTTTCAGGGTAAAGTGTGTCACTGGTAACCATGTAGGGCAGGTGTACTGTCATTTTGGGAAATGTGTACCAATGATGTACTGTTTTGGAAAGGCTGTAGTATTTGCAGCAAGCATGTATATACACACACGTATTACGTGTATGTGTGTCTCAGTACTAGATTTGACAGGTGTGTTGGGCCTGAAGACCTCTTAGGATAGCGTCTCTGAGCTGTCTGTGCTGTGAAAAGAGCTAGTGGGTGGTATGTCAGTAATGAACCACAGTTTGTCGCTCTGCAGGTGGAGGATATCTTTTTTCAAGATAAACTCAACATCTTTCATTTTCATGGAGTATTTAATATAGCAAGCTTTAGCAACTGTTTATTTCTAAAGATCTGCAAAATCACTGCAGCAGGGGGAAAGGCATGTACTTTTGCAGAAATTAATGATGGAACTACACTTCCTCAAAGATATCAAAATTTCACTGTAAAAATGTATTTTCTATTAAGCCACCTTGGTATGGATTAAATATTGTGGAATGTGGAGCTTGCCTTTAGGTTGCAGTTTTTATTGGGTCTGCTGCAGGAATGCAAGACCACCTGTCAATAAAAAATAATCCATGAATAAAGATTACCTGTATGCACCCACAGTTGTCATGTAGTCATTGCATAAGGAAAGGCAGGAGCGATCTAACCCTTTCACGTAGCATACTCAAAGGAGATGAGTGTTCTTCTAATTCTTCATTAGTCAATTGGAAGAAATAAAAAAAAAAAAAAAGGAAGGGCAAGAAGTTTTCTAATTGTATTCATATAATTAACTTTGTAAAATCCTGGCACTGCTGAAATTGCATGAAAATTGCCACATGCTTAAGCAACTTTGCTGGTTCACTTGAAACTCTCAAATTAGCTACATGAAAATAAATCACTCAGTAATGCATTGTGAAGAAATCTTTGCAGATGATTGTTTGGCAATACTGCATGCTAAAGACATTCAAATTGAAAGCAGTGTATGGTTTAATATTATATATAATTAATAAAATAGGATGGTAAATACAGTACAAATTGTTATTAATGCGTAATGAGGAAATGCATGTTAGAATATATGTGTCTGCATGCAAGTGCAATATTTTTGATGGAAATTATTAACCTAGCATGTTAGACTTATTTTTTAAGCATCCCATTGAAGTTTTGTGATTTTTGTTTCTTAATATTATAGCAATTATCCAAGGGAATTTTATGACCAATATGCTCAAAGCCAAGAAAAATCTGTGGTCAATAAAATGCAGCAGAAGTATTGGAAAACAAAACAAACACTTATAAAAGTTACAGGAAAAAAGGAAGATGAACATGTTGTGGCTTCAGATGCAGACCTGGATGCAAAACTAGAGGTTTGTAGCGTTTACATAGTGCATATTTTCTGCTAATTTTAAAATTTTTCATCAAGCCACTAATATGTGTACACATACTACATAATAATGTATATAGAGTTTTGTCATTTTCCTGTAAAATATTTCCATGTTTTTAAACGAAGGTAACTGTGTAAATATGAGGAATATAGTGGCATTTTCTAACACAAAAACTGTCCCTCAAACTTTACTTGGAACCTAATATCTCTAATGTTCATTATCAGGTTTGGGGCAGGTTTTTTGCCTTTGTTTGCAGGGGTGAGATGGAGATTGTTCTTTGTGTTTATAGCAGTTATTCTTGTCCTTTGCTTATATCAGTTTTAAGTTTTGGTGTTTTGTTGGGTCTTTTTTAAAGTAGTATTCTACAATATAAACATTCTACGGTATACACATGAAATCTTGCCTTACTGGTTTAGCTGCCATTTCTTAGAAAATTTTTGACCTAGGATTCTCACTTTATTCATATTTTAGCTGAAATACTAGAGAGTATTTAACAGTAAATAAATACTTAGTTCCAGATATCACATCGTAAATTATCACTATTATAATTGTAGCTATGGGATCTTCAGGATGGATTATCAATCAAAAGTATTGATGTAAAACAAGCTGGAAGGATGGAACAATATTTTATAAATATATACCTGAGTTCCTACCGTGCTCACTGTCTTGCAGCTTTATCAGGAAGGATGCTTTGTTAGCTCAGGTGGGATTGGAAAGGGAAACTTGTTTATCAGATAAAAAGCTATAAACATGTTTTCACTTGGACAACTCTTCAACAGAACAGTTTTTGTTCAAGAACTTGGTTTAATAGACAAGGCCGATGTGAGTGTACGGGAAGTTGAGCAGGTGCGAAGGAAGACAGTTATGGTGCCAGTTGCCCATTTTGCTTATATTTGTGTCGTCCTTTTTATAGTGGAGTTTAGGTTTAAGTTATGGATTGGTGGTTTTAGACTGATAGAAAAATTACTACTCTTTTTATCTGTTTCCTGGAAAGAGTCTCTAAACTTAGTCAAGACAGACTGTTTCCTTTGGAAAATGTTGCTTTATACATTTGTTTAGAAAACCAGAGCTGTGCCAGTAGAAAGTTCAGTCTAAATTGGTAACTTTCTATGTTGGCATACCAATGCAAGTTTGTTCTGCTAGACTTTACAGTATTAAAAATTCAGTATGCATATTGCCACACGATAAGCACTGTTAAAATTTTGATAACTATTTGCTCTACTGTGAGTTTTTTTAGAAATAAAGCATTGTACATCTTCATATACATCCTACTATAACAATTAAAATAAGCCAAAACCCAGCACATGTAGATAACTGTCAGCTGTTTAGAATAGATCTACTTCCAAAATTATTTTTGTCTTTATTTCCCTTTTGTAAGTTATAAAGATTGGTCTGTCTGACAACTTAGTTGAAAGAAAAGTACAATGAAAATTACTTTCAAACTGGAAAGATTATTCTTCAAGAAGAAAATAGTGCTCTGTAATAATTTCTACAAAAATTATGCTTGCTCTTGTATTTTATTCACCAGTGTTTCTTGCATACACTTACTTTTTGTTTTCTGTGTGTTTTGTTTCAATGTCAGCTGTTCCATTCTATTCAGAGAACATGTATGGAGTTGCTGAAAGCAATTGAACTATATCAAAAAAGAATTTGTTGTAAGTATGATAAAACACAGTAGTTAAAATGATAGCCATCTGTATTATGGAATCATTGGATGAGTGAAAATGTAAAAGCTAAAATGGGGAGCTACTAGTTCCATTCTGTAGAAAAATAAAGATAACATTCCTTGCAGACAACTAAAGCCAGGCTCTTATTTGCTTGACGATCTCTTCATTCTTAAGTTTTATATTTTATATTATGCGGTGATAGGAATCAATAATTAATGGCAGAAAGCTTGCTTTTCAAGGTGGCTGTTCTATTACTTGCTTGGTTTGTTTAAATTCAGAAGTATGTGTGAGCAAGTATCTCAGGTGAATCAGATGTTATGTTTACTAAATGCAGGAATTCAATGAACTTGGGTGGTTGGGTTTTTTGCTGCACTCCTTTGATTTAGAGTGACTTAACCTGTTTGATGTTTGGCCAATTTGAAAGCTGTTAGGAACCTATTAAATAACATGTTTGACCACTCATTTATTTTTTGTTAGTTCTGTCTCAGGAAGAAAATGAATTGGGGAAATTTCTTCGATCACAGGGTTCTCAGGATAAAACGAGAGCAGGAAAAATGATGCAAGCCACAGGAAAGGCCCTCTGCTTTTCTTCTCAGCAAAGGTATATGTGTCTGATTTACAAAGTATGTGGGATAATTCTAGTTGATCCACTTTTGACATAATTCATTTTATCACTTGGAATGTGTGAGGAACCAAATGGTAGGAAAATTATTATTAACCAAACCTGCTGTAGTATTGGCAATATTAGTGGCTTGCTCTGTGTTGTTTTGCCTGATCCTGTTTGGTTTTGGGTTTTTTTTCTGTGGTCCTGCTATATCTGTGTATCTCCAGATTTCTTACCTGTGTTCATCTCAGCAGTTCTAAAGCTGTACAGATGCATCTGCATAGCCTCTTTAGCAGTGGGGTTGTAAAGGAGCTGATGTCAAAATCCCTCTTCTGCTTGGTGGCACTTCTCATTCTGTAGAGAAGTGCTACAGCAGGCTCACTGTGGAAGTGTCTGGGTTCTGGTAGAGCAGGGATGTTGGTAAGGGAGTGCCTTTTTCTGGGCCATGGACTGTTATTCATCAAGTAGATGGAGGAGAAAGGAGGAGTCTGAATGTCATTTTATGCTCTAACCTTACACCCTGAAGTCACCCAGGAGAAGAGCCTGGATCCCCAGTGAGCTTATGTAGGTTGTGTTGGGAGGGCATCAGCACAATGTAAGGAATTGAGAGGGAGACACAAACACATGCTGTTACCCAGAGCCCTTGATGTCACAGAGTTTAATAGTACCTTATGGCATTGTGAATATTATGATATGCTTTTTTTTAACATTATTTGGACCATGAAATTTTTTAATTCACCACCATTTGCAAAGAAAAAATTTATTCCATGATATTTTACAGGATTTTTTTAGGCTCTTAACTACTGTGATACTTTCCAGCTTTAGCTTACCAGTGCAGCTGTTTGGCTCAAAATAAAACATCACATACAGAGTTCTGAGAATTGCATATGTTTATCTTGGGCTAAAGTTTGGTCATTAGCACATCCAGTAACAGCTATGAGTGGGATCTTAGAAGCGCATGCAAGGTAAAAGCTCTGGTGATATGTGTGTTTATATATCTTAACTATTTAGAGAAATCCCATTTCATGACATATCAACGTAAATTTAATTTTTCTTTAAATATCTGGGTAAGTATTTGTAGAATGAGGAAAATAAGGGGGGAGGTGAATTCTTACTGATACCACAGTAAGAAATTCACATTTTCTTATGTCTCTTACTAAATGTATTTTTAAGGCATCTTTTAAAATAAACTCACATAAAGATAAAACCAGTTGTTTATCTTTTCTTAGCCATCCTCAAGCTCATGTGTGTTGGTACTGCTGCTCCTTGCATTGCATGCCAATAGCTAGCTCAGTAGCTGGAGATCAGGAAGGCACAATTTGCTGGTTACTGGGACTGAAATTAGAAATTCTGTTATGCTGAGGAAGTCCCTAAGTAGTGCAGTAAACTAACTCTGCACTGGTGTGGAACTGATAGAACCCATTCCAGAGAGGTGGCTGCTGGCAACAAAGAGGAAAGCAGAAGCAGCAGGAGGAGGTAAAGCAAAAGTTGGAGTAATTCTGTCTTGTTCTGAGATCCCATTAACAGTGATGACATAGAGAAGACAACAGTATCCCCTACTGCCTTTTCAAAGTGTAGTTGCTGGAAGAAACAAGAAAATACCTAAATCTTTCCAAAAGATAAATGTCCTTCAAATGAATTGTTCAGATTCCTTTAAAAAAAAAAAAAAAAGTGGAAAAATCAGATAATTATCTGATTGACAGATGACTTCTTTATTTACATGTACGTTTGAAGATTAAAAGGCTAATGGAAGTGCTTTTTCTGGGTCTTAACGTGACAATCCTGATAGATCTGTGGTATGTATCCAGTAATAAATTACCTTGGGTATGTTTTTAAAGTTGTTAAATACATCTTGCAAAAAGGAATGTTAATAGCATATATACAAGCAGCTTGACTACCTAAAATAAACATAAGCATTAGAAAAAGTTCATTTTCCACTCATGTGTAAGTGAAAAGCAACTACTTGAATAGGAAGATTGTGAACACAATAATCATGCAAAATTACCCTGTTTATGTGTACAACCAGAACTGTCTGAACATACAGCAGCACTTAAGTGAACTGTTTGATTGTGAAGTGTCACTAGTCATATTAATCTGCCTTTATGTAAAAACTTCTTTAACATCTTCCTTTCTTTCCCTCATGCCTTCCCACAGATTAGCACTGCGTACTCCTTTGAGTAGATTACACCAAGAAGTAGAGACTTTCAGATATAGGGCGATCTCAGACACATGGCTGACAGTAAACCGAATGGAACAGTATCGGACTGAATACAGAGGAGCTCTACTCTGGATGAAGGATGTGTCTCAGGAGCTGGATCCAGACCTTTATAAGCAGATGGAAAAGTTCAGGAAGGTATGCAGTTTCCTGTAGTTTCCTAGAAGGGGATGCCTAATCAGTGGCAGTAAAGCATGGTGTTGATTCTTCTGAGGAAGACATTATTCAGCAGCACAAACAATGCAATTTATTGTAACTAATCTTTTCCTTGTGATGGACCTCCAATTAATCTGTTATCAAATACAGTGTCCTTTACAGAGTAGGCTATAAGCAAAGAGGTGGAAGTAAGAAACAGCATTATTTCAGTAGCCTGTTCAACTTCAGCCTAAATCTTTATAATTTAAATAATATATATTTTGAAGAGGGTTATTTAATTTTAAATACTTAGTTGTGATGCTTGAATGACTAGTGGGAGGAAATATGTCTGCTGTCAACTGGGAAAGAGAAAACTGATTTTTGCAACTAAAAAGTACAGAGTAACAGAAATGTTTTATTATCTGCTGCTGAATTTTTTGATGCAGTTAAAGACCAAAATTTTCTAAACTGGCTGTTGGATTTTGGGAAGGAGTTGTAAATGTGGCATCTGTTTTAAAGTTCATTGTGCATGCAGTTCATCGTGATTCTTGGGCAACTACTAAACACTAAAACTGCTGAGAATGAAATGCACTCTCTGAAAATTATCTTCATTCAATGTCACTCAGGTTTGCTATACTCCTTCTCTCCCAAAGGGCTTCCAAAAGTTGTAAATCCTAGGTGGTAGTCTACAGATTTGCTACCAGGTGCTAGTACAGGATTTGGACTGATCCTGTACCAGTCAGTTAAAGACTGCTCATGAGTTCTTCGCATTTGCTAGTGAGGTCTTAGAGCTGATTTTGTGAAAAGAATGTAATGTTCACAGTTTGCTGTTTACAAATCTTGACTATTAGTAGGCATTAGGTTCCTAGGTATAATATGGTGGCTTGTGGTTTGACTAAAGGCAGTTTAAAAAACTTCCAGAAATTGTGTGGTAATTGAAAGCAGAAGCCTAACAGCAGGTACAGTATTAAAGTGTATTTGCATGTATACGTGTGGCTTAGAGATGGCTAATGTAAGAAAGAGAGTTCCTGTTCATCAGCAGCTTAAGCAGTCTGTGACTGAAAGTGGAGATGAAAGATCCTTATTTTAAGGACTAAGGATTTTAAAAGTTTGAATAAACTATCCTAGCGGGAAGGGACTTGCATGTATCTAGGCTATGCCATTTTTTGTGAACTGAAGTGGTGACAATAGCAATTAAGGAAGGGGTGGAACAAATGAAACCTCAGCTAGTCATCTAATCTTTATTTAATACTTCAGTACAGTATATTCCTGTAAGTATTGTGGCACCAGACATGTATTTTATTATGCCTTGTGGGAAGTGTTTATAATGGCAAGTTCTTGCAGGTAAAATAATTGGTATGGTCTTGGCCTTAGCCAGTTGCTTATGTATAATGTTTGATTTATTAGAAAAACACTTAAAAAATGGAATGTTAGAATGAATAAAGCAGAAGTGGTAATGGTCATACAAAATTGATTTATAGCTTTCTTGCAAAGCAAATGCTATGAAAGATATAAATTATATAAATGGCAAAGTAATTAAAATAATGTATGCTTTGTATAGTGAGCTGCTGTAGCTAAAAAGTTAGATGTGAAATTTCAGCCATCTTGGGTTGCTGTGCTTCAAGGTCAGCAAAAATTAGATTTATTTTTTTAAAGGTTTCACAAAAAATAGTAGTAAAAAATGGAAATACTAAGTAATTTAAAATATTTCTGGGTCTTAAATGAGTTAGTCTGACATAACGAAATAAAGAATGTAGATTCTAAAATTCTGTAGCATTACCTCAAATAGTTAAAAAAACCCCAACCAAGCAATTTGGAGAAGGTCTTGTAAAGCTTTCTTTCCTGTGACTGGCTGTCATCTGAAAACCTTTCAAATCACATTGTAACACAGAGAACAAAAAGCTCTATATTTATAGCCAAAAATGTACAGAAATGAACTCTGTATCCACTTCCCTATGTATCCCCTCTGTGCAACAGGCAAATCAGAAATGGTCTTTGAAGGATTTCAAGACTTGAAGAAAGTAAACGTTTTTTCATTTTGGAAAAAAAATCCCTTACAACATTCAAAAAATAAAATCCTAAAGCATAACATACCTAGATTGCTTTTGCTAAACAAGGCACAACATTTTCTTTTTGGTGCTTAAAAATGTAGTAGGCAAACAAGACTAATTATTTAGGACCATTAAGTCAGAAGAATTATTTGCAATTTATTTTTTTTTTTTTTTAATTTTTGCTTGCAGATCTTAATTGTGCCATAGTGTGGCAGTGTAATGCTGGGGGTTTAGGGCTTATTTTGGATCTGTAATAACAATTTAAGAAGTCCTGCTAATTTGGTGTTGAGAAAGATACCATGATTACTGATGTAAGTTTTTTAGTTCTAAAATATACCATTGCTGTAGAGGAGTGATTCTTCTGGAGCTGCATATCTAGTTGTACACCAGCAGGTAGTTAATGAAGCTGATCCTGTCAGAGCACTTGATCAGGCTTCAAATTGTAAAACCCCTAAGTATTACTTCAGTAAACATCTCTCTTTACTTCAAGTAAACAGTGCTGGTTTAGTGATTGTTAATGCACCTAGTGCATCAGCAGTATTTATATTGCATGGTTATAGGGCTGTTTTTTCAGTGTGTAGCCTTTTATAATGTAATTCTAAATGTATTATTACGTATACAGATATGGTACATGTTTTTTGAGACCAAAGCTAAATCAATCCAGATGGGGTTTTCATACCTTCCGTCAGAATAGCTCAGGCTGAAAGATCAATAGTTGAGTCAGTATTTTCAGAGATGATAAAATCTGAGTTAAAATATTGGCATTTTTGTAGCACTCTTTCAAAACAATGAGGTACTTGAAAGAATTTTCTAATGCTCTTCTCAAGGCATCAGTCTAAATATGAGACCCAGCAATACCAGCACATTCAGAGAGTCCCAGAACAGCCTTTTTACATTGTTATCCGAAGATAACCATGTGATTGTAGCTACTTGAGTCAAACCAAGGGAACAGTTTATTTATTTTTCCCTGCAAAGTTCTACAAATGTTTTGTACCTTCATTCTTTTTTTTATCCTGTTAACAGGTTTTATAGATACTTCAGTGCTGCTCTGTATATAGAGGTCTTGCATCCCAAGTTCAGGTTTCAAGTGTTGCCTGAGAGAATCTAAACATCACCTAGGCAGCGCTGTGATATTTTAAAGAATTCATATGATTTAATACTCCTTTACCAAATTCTTCACCCTGAACAGGTTTTTAAGGTTCTTAAATCCAGGCTGTTTTATCTGTCTCATGACTGTACACTGCAGCATGAGCTCTGCCATGTTGTTGTAAAATTACAGACCAAATTGCCTAAGTGCTGATAAGCCCCAGTGTCCTTCCTTCAGTTCTGAAAAAGTTAACCCTTTCCATACATTTCCTGAGAAAGAACGTGCCAGCGTGCATGCAGAGTGACAGCCTATAGCACCGGGCTGCACCCTCCCATGGGCAGTCTACAAGAACACAGAGGTTCTGCTGTTCCAATTTTACTTGTCTAAGCTACCTCAGATGCTCAAAGAGTGCACTACACTTTCTCATCAAACCTGTACTTTACAGTGTCACTTGTAACAGGTAAAAGTGAGATCTAAAAAAATGATTATGCTGACCTTTAGCCTAATTATAAGAAAAATTACAGGCGTGAGATGGCAGATGTTTATTATGCCACACTAATAGAGCAAATTAATCCTTTCTATATTTGTTTTTCATTCATCATTCTTCTCCTCTGCTTTGTCTTTTTGGTTCAGAATTGAAGCAAAGCTGGAGTAGCTTTGTAATACCCAGTGGCCATGCTAGGACCCCTAAAACTATTCACACTGCAGTGGTATACTGAGAACTATCTATCTGGAGGGTTAAGTTCTTGTTTCTACCTGTTGTCCAGTCCTCTCTGAGTTTGCAAATGTGTGAGACTCATCTGCTTGGAATGGAGTACAAGTCCTGGATCTATCTTTGTGGTATAGAACAGCAATAAATATCTGAGTTTATAGAACTGTATGTATTAGATGGTGTACTCTCTGGAAAGAGATTTGGGTTTTGTTCAATACATTTGTGTGTAAGTAGCATGGTTTGTGCTGGCCTCCCTGTTCTGGAAGATTAAAGTCTCTACCTCATAGTGCAAAGCCCTGAACTGCTTCAGTGGTGTTAAGGAGTGAAATAGATCCTACCATGGAAGAGAAATATCAGAATATTCCCCAAAATACCCTAAGCAATTATAGGACCCTTAATGCCTAGCTGTTACTCTGCAGCTGTGAGAAACTTGCAAGCTTGCAGCTGAGTTTTTTAGGCACAGTTTATCTAAGTTCTTCCTAGCCATAGCACTCTATATACTTGAAAGAAAATTAATGCCCTTAAATGGCATACTAAAGATAAATGTGGCAAGAGGAAAAGAAAAGCGGTGAGAAAAAGGAAGTTCAACAAAAAAGAACTCAGAATGATATAACAATAGCTTACACTGTTGTTTTTATCAATGTACTAATGTCTAGGGAGTGGCTGACCTATACAAGTTCTCTGTTAAATGTCTTTTAAAACATAAAAGTTAAAGCTTGTGTGGACAGATGGAGACTAATGAAGATCTAAATAAATCAGAAGGGAAACACTAAGTATATGTATTCATGGTAAAGAACTCAGCAAGTATGGATAAGATACATCTGCTACAGCCTTGCAGGGAAGGCTTGGGACTAACATGTCTGTTCCCCTGCTTTGCTAGCACTGCCTGGTATGAGTGCGTTTTGGCTTGTGTGATGGCTGTACCATTTTACAGCATCATCTGCTACTCTGTCTCTCACCTCTCTGTCAACATCAGCAGGAAACAGCCCTGCAAACCTGGGGACACTGTGGAACTGCTCTGGGGGATATTTTTTTTTCTTTTTTTGTTTTTAAATTGTCTATATTTGAAAACTCCTGCAAAGCTGAGGAAATGCAGAAATCCTAGGAAAGGAGGGAAAAACATATCTGATGCTGGTCTTTGAAATAGGAACAGAGTTAGCAGTTGCCATTCTTGCAAACTTAATTTCAGTCCCTGGTAAAAGAATGAAGAGGAAATCTGTAGGCACTTGGAGGTTAACAAAATGAAGGATAAGTGAACAACACAGGTCTAGAAATAATATTACAGCTTTTTCTTTTGTTGTTATTTTGCATTTTTTACCAAATCATTAAATAAGTAGGAAAAAATTGCAAGTCTGGATTGTTGCAGTTCCTTATGAGTGATTACTGGAAAAATTAATTTAACTTTGCTAGAAAAAGAAGAGCTCTGAGAAGCTGAGAGTTGAGAAAATTGGCTGAGGGACACCAAACAAAGTTTCAGAGGATCATAGAGTAAAAAGATGGAAAATACCTTAAAGATCAACTAAGCTCTTTTCCTACCAGAACAAAATTGTCATATTTTTCCAAGTGCTTTTTTCTATATCTAATAAATATAATTCAGTTGAGGGTGACTCTCTTAGAAGTTTTGTGGATATTGCTGGTGTTCTAGTTCAGTTATTAAAGTCAACCAAAAGCAAATGTGCTAATGATAATTACATCTGCAGACAATGATGAGCTGGAAAGTCTCTTGTTTTTCCAAACAGCAAAATATCAAAGAAAAAAGTCTTTGTACATTGAAGTGAGGGTGGTGTAATCAATAGACTCTCAGCTGCCATAGTTACAAATAGCACTATAAGTGATTTAAGTTTAAAGCCAGCCACTGTAGTCAGTTTACCAACTTTTTTTTTTTTAATTAAAAAAGAAACAAAGCAGGGGCCTACAGAGCAGTTACCTGTTTCTTTTTAGGTGGTACTTGTATATTCCAAAATCAATTTCAGCTGGAAAATCTAAAGTACATTTGCCTTTAGGTGACAAAAATTGAAGACCTGTGCATGTGAGGGAGTAGATGATTTATGTTGTGTTCTGGAGATGTCAGAAAGATCTGAGTAGCTTTAGTAGACAGTACATTAGAAAAAAGATGTGTGGCACTGTAATGTGAAAATAAATAATAAATGCTGAGTTTCGTAGTATCTGTTAGGAATATGAGATGGTAAAATCCATCATTTTGATAGCCCATCTTTATTGCTTTTGGTACAAAATCTTCTTTAAAAAAAAAACAAACAAAAAAAACCCCTACAAAACCAAAAACCCCTTACGTTTGCTAATTTGGATTGCTGCTACTCATTAGATGAAGAGATGATATTCCAGGAGATCCAATAAGACTTGCTGCAAGATAGCAGCATACTCTAAAATTAGTAAGATGGTGTCACACTGCGCTCTGAGATCCACATCTTAGTGTGGCAGTGCGATGGCAGAGACAAAGAGATAACAGCATACTCTTACAATATGATGATAAGCAACACCTACACATAACGCTTGTTGTGACATGCCTGTGCCACCAAGAGTATGTTTGATTTCATCCTGAGAGGCAATGACGGTAAGAACATTATTTTTAAGTGTGGTTTGTTTTTTTTTTTTTAATATGAAAGCATGTGGTGCTGGAAATGTTATTACCTGGAAATAATTAATTACCTGGAAATGATGGTAGTGCAAAACAAAACACAAAAAAGTGCTCTCCATACAAAATCATAAGGTTTGCTTTGTCATTATTGTCTCTCCTTTTAAAAGCAGATGGAGTTTCAGTGCTGAGTGGGTTTTCTCTGCAATTTCTGCTGTAATGTTTTTTCCAGGTTCTCCGAAGTCAGTAAGTGGAGAAACTGAAACCTTGCAAGATACTTTACATTATAAAAAAACCCCAAACTTCAAGCATTCTACAGTAGTTGTGAAAGATGCACCTATTTTGAAAATGTGACTGTAAGCAGAAATGCTCTGCATGGTGTAAGCATTTATAGTCTTAAAACTTTAAATTACTGTTTCAAGTACCATTTGTAAGAGCCAGGGGAGACAATAAGATAAAATCAGTCATTTTCTAAAGCCATTTCTTGTATATTAAATATCACTGATGATTGTTACTGGGTTAAAAGCAAAGTAGCAATCTGTGATAAAGATGCCCTTTTTAAAAGCATAATAAGACTATGCCATTTAAAAATAGAAATAGGCTTCTTGGAACAGATTTACATCATCTCGAGAGGTACTGCTTGTAGAATATGGCTGCTTCCAGAGATTGACGTGTGCCTTTGAGAGATGGTTCATCATCATTCACTTATTTTTAAGAAAGAAGAGTCTGAGGTGAGACTCAGCAAAATGGCTGTAAAATGGAATAAGATGAAGTGCTAGACTTCAGACAAAAAATATTTATTAAAAACCTTATTTCATGTAACCTAGCTGAAATAAAACAAAAAAAAAATAGTAGTTCAGTTTGACTTGTTTGGTTTTTTTCCAAGGAAAGCCAGGCAGACAAATCCTAAAAATTTCTGGTAACATAATTAGCAGAATTTGTAATGCTTCAATAGAATACTCAAATATTTGTGGAAAAAAAAAAAGTGGTTTAAATAAAAAATATTGTGAAGTCCAACTTTAATGTAATAATTATTGTCACATTATATTTGAAAGTGCCTTTTTAATATTTGAGATAAAGAATTTTTCCAAGAATTTTTCCCATGTCTAATAATTACAGAAATGTGTATGTAAGCATTAAATGTAATACTGCAGTTAAAAAAAAAAAAAAGAAAAAAAGGAACAGCCAAATACTTTTTTCATTTAATAATTCTGTTGTGATTTTGTCTTGAAATTAGAAAGAAAATATGATTGCCCTGGCAATTGCTATAGCTCACATGAAGACTCTATCCCTACAAACTGTTCTGTGTTGGCATTGTGGATCATTACATGTATTCAGAACCTAAATGAAGTGTAAAAATGGAAACAGAATAGGTTGTGAAAGGAGAAATGAGTTTTGGAAAATTCCCTCAGCCTTAATAATCTGAAAAAGCTAGAAGGATTGCTAAAGAAATACTTTTGAAAAATAAATGAAATACAGATGTGACCAAACTCAGAGAATTCTGCAGAAGAGAAGAATAAACAGGAAGGGGAATACAGCTGTTGGGGAAAACATTGTTTACACAAGAGAACCAAGTTTTTCTATGGTCACCACTGCCCAGGAATTCTTCTTATACTTCCTTAAAATGCCTGGGCATATGTATAATGTAGTCCATCTGCTTTTACTTCATGACTTCATAAGGCCTTTGCTGTTTAGTTATGTTCTATATAGGCTCAGAATGATTACAAGGATGTTGTTTTGTTCTCTTTCATTGATGAAACCAAAATGAAGGTAGGATCTAAAAGTACTCTTCTAACCAAAAGGGTGGCTAATATGCCATTTCTTCTGGTTTTGAGGGTATTCTACCTGACCACTGCTTAGATTTCAAATGCTATTTCTTCTCTGATAGCACACTGTGAAGTCTGAAGAACACACCAGAAAGATTTGGTGCTTTCTTGTTACTATTACAATCTTTCTGAGATTGTGAGGACAGAATATAATTGTTTTGAGAGAAATAAGACATACTTATTGATGTGTTCAATGCCAACCAGGAAACTGATTAAGCATGGTATATTTGGTTTTATATTTAACAGAATTTTCAGTTAAGGTGATATCCATAACTTACTTGTATACAATTTATATACTATACTCCACTGTCAACCTGGAGTAATAACCATGCACAGGATTATGTACAACAGACTTTGTTACAAATGAGCCATGATTAGTTGTGGATGCCATTTCATATTTGGAGTTGAAAGAGGCTAAATTGAAAACAAAATCCAACAACTCAACTTCAGGACTTCTAGTCCTGCATTAGCATGGTAGGCAGAGAGCGGCTTTGCACTCAGGACAGCGAGAGCATCTGAGGTCTAAATATTACAAGCAACCTGGTCATCATGCGGATCTTGTTGCAGGTACCTTTCTTGGGGTGTTGGTGTCCCCTTGCAGCACATGTGAAAACGTTGTTCCCTGGCACTTTGTGCATCCGCCTATCCCACCACCACTTGCAGTGTCCAAGGGGATCTTGCAGGACAGCTTAATGTTTTATGGGGCCTTCACTGGGGGAAATACCACTGGAGTTGAACTTGAGCTTTTCACAACCCTTTATCCAATTCCAGCCCATTCACGTGCCCCATTTGCCTATTAAGAAGTGACCCAGAGTCCAGTAATAATCTTGCTCAGGCCCTGAAGAATTCAGTTTGGATGAAAGAAATTAAAACTATAAACAACATTTTCTAACTATGAGGACATTCCATGTTAAGAAGGCCTCTAAATATATTTAGTACATGAGAGAAATTGAATTGTGTAATTACTAGATGAATAAAATCATGAACATAGTGAAGAGATTAGTTTTATGCTATATTATGATTTTCTTTACATCATCCCTCTGGTAGTTCAGCATTCAAAGGTAGTAATTACCTGTCTTCTTTTCCTGCAGGGACTAACTGTCTCCATTGCTCTTCACTTGCTAGCATCCCCCCTGCACCATGAATACCAGCCGTTCTTTGCTCTCAGGTGGTCTAATATGATTAACACAGCCAAGTTATGATAAAAGTTGAGCCAGCAGTGTTCCCTGGTGGCCAGTAAGGCCAATGGGATCCTGGGGTGCATTAAGAGGAACATAGCCAGCAGGTCAAAGGAGTTGATCCTTTCCCTCTACTCTGCCCTGGTCAGGCCTCACCTGGAGTCCTGTGTCCAGTTCTGGGCTCCACAGTAAAAAAAAAAGACAGGGATCTCCTGGAGAGAGTCCAGTGGAGGGCGCAAGGATGACTAAGGGCGTGGAGCATCTCTCCTGTGAGGAAAGGCTGTGTGAGCTGGGGCTGTTCAACCTTGAGGGATCCCTAAAGGGGATCTCATCAATGTTTATAAAAATCTGAAGTGCGGGAGACAAAGGGAGGTGGCCAACCTCTTTTCAGTGGCCTGTGGGGACAGGACAAGGGGCAATGGTCACAAGTTGGACCACAGGAGGTTCCACACCAAAGTGAAAAAGGACTTCTTCACAGTGAAGGTGATGGAGCACTGGAACAGGCTGCCCAGGGGGGTTGTGGAGTCTCCTTCTCTGGAGATATTCAAGACCTGTCTGGATGCCTACCTGTGCGACCTGCTCTAGGGAACCTGCTTTGGCAGGGGGGTTGGACTCAATGATCTCTGGAGGTCCCTTCCAACCCCTACAATTCTATGATTCTGTGGTGAGAATTGTTCTAAGTTCAACTTACTTCTGATTTCTGGTCTGAAAGCTTATATCTTTGCTTTTGTCATTTATTTTGGTCAACCTGCTTCTTGCTACAAATCTTTGCAGTCATTTTTTAGCAACTTTTAGGTTTTCATTATATTAACAATATGTGACACTGTTTTCAGACTATGCACAGTTATTTGCATCTGTGCAAAGAACTGTTGGATTTTATCAATTCCCTTGCAGTTATTTGAGGAGGAGAGATATTCTGAGTTATCAGGACCAGATCTTCCCTAAAGAGGATATATGTTCACGCACAAAAAATGTGGATTTGTTTGCAGTTTAAAATAGTAGTTGTCCAAGCGTGCTGGTGTAGTAATCACAGCTGCAGACTGACAGAAGGGTGCTCACTGCTAGAGCTGTATTTGGGGCTTGTAGTGCAGAAATGTATCCTCAAGCTCTGAAGCACTGTTACTTAGATGGATGTTGTCCTGGTCACAATTTAAGGGTTTTCTGGTTACAGGCGCAGAAAAATCATTGATAATTATTTTGTTTGTGTGTCCTTGATTTGAGGTCTGTATTAGTGTCACTGCTTCTTTTTTTTTTTTTTCTTTTGGCTTAGTAAAGCACAAATCCTGAGCTTGACTAATACTGAAACTTGTTAACAACAGAAAGTATTTAGACTTTTTAAAGTTCAGAAAGACCAGACCTTCTAGCAAGACTAGAAGAAGCTATATATTTATTATCTTTCCCTTATCTAAGTTGTCATTTCATGTTTGTTCCCTTTTAAAAATAATTTGTGTGTTAATTTCAGCTGTGAAAATGAACAAAATTACTATGAGAAACTTTCCCATTGTAATAGCTTGAGCAGTGTGTTACGTTTTACACTGGCTGGTAATCTGAGACTAGCCAGAAGGTGTAAATTCTGAGGGGTAGAGCTATCTTATGCCTAGTTTATTCCTCTAAAGACCCAATGTAAATGCATCAGGAGGAGAGGCTGTGTGTATTCCAGCTCTCAGCTGTCACATTTCTGACTTCATGACAACTCTGTCTTTTGATGTAGTTTGAAGCTAAACAGATTAACCTTAAGTAGTTTCTCTTTATGCTGGAGGAAAGTAGAGGAGAGGCCTCATGAAGCCAGCAGTGGTGTCAGCTGGGATGTAGTTGCTGACTGCAGCTCTCTGCTTCCCCCCACAGCCTCCTTTAGAGCAAGAGCTCCTGCTCTTTGGGTCAAAGCTTCTGGGTTTGGGCCCTTCAGCGTGGACACATTCATTTGGAGCTTTCTTTCAGTAGAAGCAGGAGATAGGGAGGTCGATACACAGACATGTGTTCCTTACACATTATGTATTTGACAAGTGGGGAAGAAGATTTTCTTTGGAAAGAGCCTCTTGAGGAAGTTGTATGGCTGTGCACAGAGGCTGCTTTCTGAAAGGTGATGGCTGCATGGAGCTGAACTGCTGCATACTCACTGCATTTTGAGATTAGCATCTATCAGTTTAGCTTAAAAATGTCTTTTCCTCAGCATAAATTCAAGTTTACAACTCTAATTTTGAAATGTTTTGTGTAAATATTCTTATAATCTGTTTAATTCAAAATAATTTTTAAAACAGCTTAGTTAAACTGCAGAACAGTAACATACATTCTCCATTTCTAGGGCTGTGGGATGGGAGGCTCTGGAGTATTTTAAGATAGGGCAACTCAATAATTTTTTTTTTTTGCTTTGCCAGATATTTGTGTTGATCTTAATTTCAGTAACGACTTTGAGCGTGGCTCTCAGAGATGGAAGACTTGCTGCTTTTAGCTTCTTTACATTTTACTAACTTTCCTTCATTTTATAGTAAATAGTATGGAAGTTACGGAGGTGATCCACATCATATATTTGAGAGTCATTTGTATCCTGTATTTAATTTTAATATTTGCTATGTATATTCCATTTTTTGTTTTGTTGGAATGAACTCATTTCCAGTAGTGCAACTGGATTCGTGTTCTGGAACCGTACTGAGCTGCTCTGTTTGTGAAAGCTGTTGTGAAGATTAAAGATTTTGTTGTCTGGATTTTGGCTGAGTGAACTTGTCAGATTGTGCTGAGAAATGTAACTTTGATCAAGGCTATGTCCAGCTGCTGGGTAAGTGGAGTGGCTGTGCTCTCACCAAATGACATCCCATGTCTGCCTGCATTGGGCCATGCTAGAGAGGCGGTAATCGAGAAACAGGAAGAAAATATCTCATTAATTTCCTTCCTGGAAAAAAACAAACAAACCCACAACTTCAGAGTTTTTCTGTTGGTGTTGCACTGTACCTTTCAACCTGTTACTTTGGGGTTTTTTTCTTGTGAAGGGACTAAGTTATTTTTTTAATAATGGAGGAGGAAGTGTATTGCTATTGCTGCAGGGCAGCTGTTCAGAAAGCTGTTATTTAGTACAGAGGGAGATATTACTTGCCACAGATAGTTTTCATGTCTGGGGGAAATTTGATTTGGACATAACAAAACTTTGCTGCTGCAAAGACATATTTGGATCCAGGTCTTTGTGCTACTGTAGTATTGGCAGCAAGGAGAAAAATATGGACAATTCAAGTAAAAAAAAGTTAAACGGGCAAAGAAAAAAGCATATTCTCTTGAGATATCTTTAGTTAGAATACCTTCTTTGAATAGCAGTGAAACCTTTGGCATATGAGTTTAGAGTATCTTTAATGGATGGGCCTGGTCTGATGAAATATTTAACTTGGTAGTAGGGCTGCTCTAAAAGTTTTTTGATTTTTTTTTTAAACTGTGTTCTTAAAAATAAAAAAGAGGGGAGGAAAAATAATTTAGCTATACATACTTTTCCTCAGACTTTTCATGCAGACAATAGCACTCAGTGCACCAATCCCCTCTTAAATATCATGGGTAAAAGATTGACTGAGCAGGTAGCCCTCTAGGACTTAAATGAGGAGAGGAGTCTTCCCTGCATGCTTGAGCAGTGGATACTGGAGGCTAAGCTAGGCCTGTCCAGGTAGATCCTGTAGGTTTTGGCAATCTATTTCCAATATTGAAACCCCAGGTCTTAATATATATGTAGACCTCTGTATGAAGGGGCACAAACATTTTATGAAAGCAAAGCACTGAGATCTGAGCTTTTCTGTTCACTATAGTTAGCTTGTAGAAATGTTGGAATATCTCAAAGTGGCGCCCACCCCTTCCCCAAATGAACCTATGTGAAAGCAAAGCTTACATACATACTGTCATACAGATACGATATGTGAAGCATTTTTATATGCTGTGTATTATCTAGGCGTGTTTGGGTGTAGACAGTGCTTGAATACACCCTGGCAATTGAAACTGCGCACTATCGAGTTACAAAATTCTACAACACAACTTGCTTTTGATTTTTGATAATGGAAAATCTGCTGTTTGTTGTTAGCAATCTCTGACTTGCTGGAAAAGGTCATTTGAAGTATGTGTGCAGTCATAGACCACAGAACAGAGTTCTCCCACTGTGAGAAGATACTGAGTGTAGTATAGCAAACTCACAAACCTCTCTTGACCTGCAAACATGCCTCGGGGTTACCTTACTCTTAAGGGCAGATGTAATAGTTCAAACAAAATCTGTTGGTGACCAATGCTAGCAACCAGGCAGTTGCATAGAGCAAATGCACAGTAGCGTTTTCTTGTAGTACTGTGACAAGTAGAGGCATCAGAAGACATAATGTTTGGATTTTTCCTAGAAAACTGTTCAGTTGCCTTTTGAACCGATTTAAATTTGGGCCATCACAATTGATTGCTGTGAACAGAGAGCTCTCCTTCTGACACAGAAGTTATGTAAAGATCCACTGTCCTTGTGTTGAGTTCAAACAGCTAGTTTGGTATGCTGTTCTCTGGTCCCTGTATTGGCCAAAATTCATTTCTTTACAACTTTTGTATGTGTGATATGATGGACTTCTTCACACTCTTAGTCAGCTCTTTTTTCTGGGCTGGGAAATCCTAATCTGTAATTATTTTTATAGAAAGGAATTTACATCTTTGATCAGACATTTTGTTCTTGCCTGTTTGTTTTTCTCCCCATTGCTAAGTCTGAACTGATCTGCTTTTGCAGATCCAACTTGGCTTTGGGTGGAAGAAAAATGTAGAGTGGAAAAAAAAATCTTCATGTCACTGTATAATATTTATGGAATCGCATGTGCAGTGTGCAAGGAGGTTCTCATTTTTCCCAGTCCTTAGACACAGGAGAGTTGGAAAAGGTGTATTTTTCCCAGTCCTTAGACACAGGAGAGTTGGAAAAGGTGTATTATAAAACAGCAGGAATAAACATAGGGCTGGGAGGGAAGTGAGGCAGTGAGAAAAAAAATAAGAGGAGTAAGATAAATGTGGATATGTTTGCATAAAAGAGAGGGGGAAAACTATTTGCTATGATAACAGTCATCAAATATACCAGAAGATGGTACAACCTTTGTTTTATGGAGGAGGAAGAAAAGGAATAATATTCAAGCCAGCCATAACCTTCTATCCTCACAGGGGTCAGAGAATTGCTCACATCTGCTGACTGTCAGTGGTTCTGAAGTAAGCAGTTTTGACTATGGCTTACTTATTACTGCCAGGCTACAGTTACGTGGCGTGTGAGCCAACCAGCTCAAAGCAGTAAAATTTTTACAGGCTGAGTACTGAAAAACTTAGGAAGGAAGAGTGGCATAAATGTGACACAGAGTGGAAATTTCATATTCTACTGAATAAAATGCACAGAGAAGTCATGGTGCGTGTCCGTGGCCTGTTTGATAAATCCGGCTTTTGCATAATATCTTCTAGGAAAAAAAAAATCATCTACTTTGGTTTAAAAATAACAGTAGTTAACTCAGTGTTCCTAACAAAGTATTTTCTTATCTTAAATTTTTATATTACTCTTAAAAGAAATAACAATGCAGCAATGCTCATTAAGCACATTGCTCTTTAACATGACATTCTTCTTGACCCCTGACCATAGACACGGATTTCAAACCAGAAAAAAAAAAGAAAAAGCAGACATACAACCCAAAGTACTAGGAGAATAAGGATGGGACTAGAAATTAGGACAAAAGTACATAGGCAGGAGAAAAGAAAAGCATGAGACTCTATGGTCATAGAAGAGACCAAAGAATGACAGCAGTTTGCTGTGATATGCTTGTATCCCGAGCACAATGCCTGTACCTCCAGTGACATGAGATAGACTGTTGTGTTGTATTTATGTTTAGAGTTCCAGAATAAAGATCTCTTTTTGTATATTTAATCACCGTTGCATCTCTTTTGTGTATGTAATTCTTTTCTCTCCCAAACATCAAATTGCTAATTGCAACTTTACAACTACATTTGCAAGGTTTCTGCAATAGTCTTTGTGACTATCAGGGGACATGGGCTAATGGGTCCAAGCTGGAGCATAGGAAGTTCCGTGTGAACATGAGGAGAAACTTTTTCACTGTGAGGGTGACGGAGCACTGGGACAGGCTGCCCAGGGAGGTTGTGGAGTCTCCTTCTCTGGACACATTCCTGTGTGATTTAATCCAGGTGATCCTGCTCAGGCAGGGGGTTTGGACTAGATGATCTTTCAAGGTCCCTTCCAACTCCAAATGTTCTGTGATTCTGTGAATCTTTTTATGGCAATACAAACCAAACTGTAGGCTCAGTAGTTTGTGTTGGCCAGATCTCTGTCCATTGAAACAGATTGCAGGGTAGCAGTGAAGATGTCACCATCTGAACTTAGCACACTTAGCGTGTTTTTCTGGAAGACATGTTTTTGTAAGCGTAAATGCAGGAGTAATATTTTGTGATCAATCTAGTGATTTGTTCAGGCCTCAAACTCTCTATCCAAACATCTGGCACCTGTGTAGGAATGCTTTTCTAGAAAACCTGCAGAGCTTCCCAAGGCTGGGTCAGGTATGAATAACCAAGGGGAAGGCAATCCCGCAGAGCACAAGGACAGATTCTGGCCAAAACTGAGCAAAATAGTGACCATAGTCTTGAAGATTCCTGTGGGAGTTAGAATGGCTCTCCTGCTGACATGGTCTGTGTCCTGTTAGGATGTGTTGAGACTCACAGAATCAGAGAAATTATGGGATCCTTTTTGGTTACCGACAGATATCTGAATGTTTCTACCAAAGTGCTTTTAACATACCAAAAAAGCTAAATTAATTATAAATTTGTTTTATTTCAAATAGTATAAAAAGTAGTAGTTTAAAAAAGTAGTTCAACTAAAACTAATGTGTTTTATAAACTGCAAAAATTAAATCAAATGTGTACTGATTTCCCTATTACATGATTGTGTTGTTTTCTAGGTGAATATGGTTTTAAAAGTTGTAATTGCTAACAAATGTAAAGTACAGAAAATTATCCAGCCTTAAGAGATTTTCAGGTTGTTCTGTTCAATTCTGGGAGATGATACTCTAATGATAAATATATATGTGAATGTATGTACGTATAGTTTAGAGTCTAAGTAATGCGACTTTCTAAAATTCCTTTAATATAACTTATTGAAAAGCTTTTTTTCACCATTTTTTTCTTTTTAAATTATAATTTATTCAGTGGCTCAGGGCAGCCATGCATGTTAGAGGCAGAAGTAAGAGCGATCAGAGTATGATCACTGTCCTGATGAAAAAATAATTAATATCCCAGTTGTCCTATAGCATAATACAGCATCAGATGGGAATAGAAGGCAAAAAAAATACTCTTTTATTTCTATTTGTTTCATGAACTTGAGACTGTTGAATTATCAGCTGCATGATGCACACTAATTTAGAGCTGTGGTTGCATCAGGGCTATCATGTGTTGGTGTAAAGTGTCCATGTGAAATTCATTTCTGTCATACAATCCTTTCCTTACCTGGTACACAAATATTTTCCTGCCTATGGCATCTTTATTAGCCCTTCCTGAGGGTGACAGGAAAAAAAAAGGAGGAGTTTAAAATCCTACAGTGTTACTCATGAGAAGTCACAAAAAAGCCCCTCACAAAACTTGGAATTTTATGTATAAGAATTCAATTTCATCTTCATACCAGTCAGGATTTTTTTTGTAATTTTATTATAAATCAATATAAACAGAGAAAAACCCTTGAAGACCTACATACACTCCAAATTCTCAGAACTGGAGCACAACTGAGGGTGGATGGAGTATGTTTTATCTAGGCACCCTGTGGCAGCTCTAGTGCTTTTGAACTGGTAGGTGTTGCATTAGAAAGGTTTGTAGTAGGCTTGTAGTAAACCTGCATGTGTACACCTCCGTATGTTATAGTGGAGTGGAGGTCAAAGAGAACACAAATGACAGAATGGTGCAAGCTCTTCTTGGTCATGTTTGCAAGACAGGGATCTTTAGTCTTTTATGAGGATATAACCAGGTGGATGGATGATGGTAGGGCAGTGGATGTGGTTTTATTTGACCTCAGTAAGGCATTTGACACTGTCTCCCACAGTATCCTGGTGGACAAACTGAGGAAGTGTGGCCTGGAGGGTAGAGCAGTGAGGTGGATTGGGAGCTGGTTGAAGGGAAGAAGCCAGAGAGTTGTCATTAATGGGACAGAGTCTGGTTGGAGGCCTGTAACCAGTGGAGTCCCTCAAGGGTCAGTACTGGGGCCCGTATTGTTCAGTATATTCATAGATCACCTGGATGAGGGAATAGAGTGCACAGACAGCAGGTTTGCTCATGACAAAAAGCTGGGAGGGGTGGGTGACACACCAGAAGGTTGTGCCATCATTCAGCAGGATTTAGACAGGTTGGAGAGCTGGGCAGGGAGAAATT
>VXBZ01006080.1:10434-21375 GCA_013399135.1 Heliornis fulica
CTTGCATGACTTTGCTCCTTTACAAAACAATCTTTGCTGTTTGGTTTCACTGCCAAATAAATCCGATGCTGTTAGCTGGCATTGTTGCGAAGCCTCCTTATCTTCATACCTGGAACTAATTTTGCTGAAGACTTTCTGAGTATGGAGTCTACTTTCAGATCATATTGAGACATTAGTACATATTTAAGACTACCAACATAATTCCACAACATTAGCCAGATATAAGGAATATGGAAATTCATTGTAATTTACTTTTTCTTTAATCCAGCAGACAGACTTAACTTTTGCCATATCATAGTGGTAGAAGTTATGACTTAATGACCTCATGCCCAGAAAGCTTTATCTATGAAATCAAATCATGTGAGTCTTCCATAGTACTCTTTATAGTTGACATCTTCACAGAACCTCAGTTTTAGATTTAATGGCTTAGCAAACTATAGTATAACTTAAATCTATCTAGTCGATGGAGTATTCAGAATATTTTATTACTAATATAGTGGCTAAAACATGTTGCAAGAATAAATGAATGGAAAATAAACATCTTCATTTTGATGCCCTGCCTGTACCAAATAGACGCTGTGTGATTAGAACTTTAGAAAAATGAACTAATAAAATGTAAATTCACCGACAGAATCAGTCAATTTTTCCGTACTCACATTTGCCCCGAAATACTTTTGTGTAATCATATTCAAGGCTTATTTATAAAGCCCTAATTGTGTTATTGTAAATACTCTTTCAGAAAACAGAACAACACTCACAAATTATTTTCCACAGTGACCAACTAATATAAGTGAAAATTTATTCAGGTCAGTGTGCTGAGTATAGTAAGTGTGAACAGAGGCAAAATATGCCCTGTTTACTCATGAAAACTTGCAGTAAACTAAGGTTTACATACTAGGATTCTTTATGGACATGAACAAACATTGAAAACTAAATTCACCCACCCACTAAATTTATATAACACAAATTTTTCTAGATCTGCAGCAGATCACAATTCACAGTATTGATCTTCCTGAAACCCATACTTTGGCATTCTTGCTAATTATACCTGAATTGATGTACAAGCCAAATTTTTAGCTTAATAAATCTTTGTTCTTCATAGGCTTTAGAAAAGACTATCATTAACTAGGTTAATTTTTCATGGTCAGACTTGCAAAAGTCAAGAAATATTACATGTAAGGCTACACGTACTGTTTTATTTCTAACATCCTTTATTTTTTTGTGTGAATGTTGTCTGATTATATGCAGGCTTTTTTAACCTGTTTTGAAGATCCTTTGAAATTTGTGTTGAAGAAATCAGTCAGTAAAATATGATGGGAAATAGATAACTGAGGTTCTAAGTTTACTGATAAAAAAAAAAAAAGAATACTAAAGTAACCTAATATGTTTCTCTGTTAAGACTACCAATTACAACATAAATAAACACTGTAAATGTACTATATATTTGACAAATTTTGGTTCAATAAAACACTTCCTGTAGTGCCAACAGAAAAATTTGAATCGGTGTTAGTATGAAAAAATGAATCTTTTGATGAGTGGATTAAGAATTTTGTGAATACTTGCCAATACATGCTACGTTGGCAGAAGAAAATATCCAATCTCTAAAAGAATATCCATGAAAATCTTCAGAGAATGATAAACAAAAGTGAATCAATAATTTAATTAATTCATAAGGAAAAAAGAGAATATTAATTAAAATTTCTGATTATAAACATTTTAGGTCTTAAAAATGCTAGAATGTAATTAGATATTTTACAGGAAGTACTGAATGATGAAAAGCATAAAAGAAAAAAAAAAAAGGTAGAAATCTTAGAGCTCACAGTTTTAAGGATTAGTAAAACTTCCCTAAGTCTAGGATCACCAACTGGCATTTGGAGTAGAATAAAACTTTATATTATATGAAAATGAGTACCTATTACCCTCCAGGATTATGCAACAATGAAGAGGATAGACTATGTGCATGTATACATCAGAGACTTCCAGTGAATTAGGAAGACTAGTACCAGAGTTAAGCCATGCATAAGACTTTTCATGAATTCAAATTGTAAAAGTTTCAAAGAAGGACCAACTGAGGATTAGAGAAAATACTTTTACATTTATGATACTAAAGGGTTCTTCTAGGTTTGGTTAGCAAAAAGAAACTTGAGAGAGAATATAATTATTGAAATAGAGGTATCCTCTTAGATAAATGTGACTTTTCCTATTCCTATAATTGTCACATACAACAAAGTGAAATAAATTATAAGAACATAAGATAAATGTCTTATTTTTTAAAAGACAAATAAAGGTATCTCTTTTATGGGATAAAAATGCAAGAAATTGTGTGATTCAACTCAAAGTCAGAAATTCTTAAGTCTTTCAAAATAGTTATTATTCAGACAAGACTATTCAGTCCTTCAGGCATAATCAATGGAACCAAAGGCAAATGTGTGAAGTGCATTGTTTCAGGAAAGGCACAACTTGGGTAATAGTAGCCAGCTTAAAGACAATTTCTTCATAGAGATGGACTTTGTTTCTTCCTTCATCATCTTCCCACTGCAGTTGTCTCCAAAACAGATGGAAGCTATTGCATTACAAAAGGTCAACTCCAAACAATAACTATTATTTGTCCTGAAGGAGGATTAAGCATTTTGTCAAAGCATGAATTCCACCTGAGGAACTTCTAATTTTGTATGCACTTATCAGAAAGGTAACAGCTGAGCACACCACTGAGCAAACCTGTGTGAAGTTTATTTGTCAGTCTTGCTTGATGCAGCTGGGCCAACATTCTGTTCTAGCTTGCTCTGTAAATATGTTCAACAACCCAGCACAGATTATGTCACCCTTGAAAAAGTGAAAAGTTATGCTTTCATGTCCTTCACAAGTACAAATACAATGTAATCCACTGATTTTCACCTGAAATGCTGAATCATAGGGCCAGATAGCATACAAAGGAGAACATATAAAGGAGTGCTATTTCTCAGACTGGAGCAACCGAGTCTACGGGAAAAGTTGTTGCTATAGTTTACTGGAGATCAGGAGAGAATGAGGTAGAAGGAAAAAGTCAGAGGGAATAATGCTAGTTATAGTGGCCTTCTATTCAACTACAGAATTTTTCTTGTCACTTAGTACATGCTAACCTAAACTTAACAAGACTTATTCTGATCTTCAAGCTATACAACTGTTTAAATCAGTTCTGAATTTGTGCTGTCGTATCTCATATTGTCCCTCTCCAACATGAAAACAAAGATGTAAAATTTTTGTTTTCAGCCTTCAACCAATCATGATCTTTGGAAGAAATTCTGTCAGCAAGAGCCATAAAGAATCCAGTTCAAAATGAAAGCAGTGTTAACTTCATGGATAAGGAGGATTTATATTATTTTTAATAAGGTAATTAAAGTTATTTGCAGTTACATCTGTGTACTTAAAAATGTTGATGAATATCATAAATCAAGAAAGTGGGATTCAACTTTAAACCCTGATTGTTAAACTTTAGATGTTAAGGTTTCTCTCACAGTGTACTGATGTCTTTGTCAGTACTTGACTATTAGAAGGAGAGCATACAAACCTGCGTACTAATCTGTGAAGCAAATACATTGCTGTGACAGCTTGAGTTTCTGTGCATTTATTTCAGTGAGAAAGCATTGCTTGGAATTGCAAGTCTTCTGATTTGTCTAATTCATGTAAGCACTGTGAACACCCATTCTGTTCTCAAAAGTCAACTCATAAGCAAGAAATCGAACATGTTCTATTATGAGCTAGGAAGCTTTTTCTTCCTTGCTATTAAGAGATTAAATTTAACTATGTCTAGATGTTAGTTTATAGAATTTGGTAAGAGATCTTCTGGTATTTCTCAAGAGGATGTGTCTTAATTCTGTGAAAATTAAGCTGCTTCATGAGCTGGAATCTGATGGGTCAAACTCAGCATAAAACAATTTGAATCTTGGAGGACTAATAGAAAGAACACCATACAGAGCTGAGCAAAATAGAAGTAAACAATTCTAGCTCCATGGCAAATTTTGCTGAAGAATTATATTAAGAAACTTCAGAAAGATGTCATTAGCAGTGACAAAAAAATTATGGGTCAAAATACTCTTTTTGTCTTTACTGTAGAACTATTATCTTTCAATTGTTTTTGTAAATACCAATAATAATCTCATATGGCATGTTATTGTTCTAAATTGTTTGATGTTTTGAAAGGGACACACACACAAAAAAACCAACCAAAAAATAACCAACCACAACATGCATGAGGAACATAATGAGTTGGTGTGATTGTTTTATATTTTTATATTAAAAGGAAGTAAATGCCACTTGTAAATGAAATGTTGCATATCAGTAAAAACATCCTACGATAACTGCTATATTCTTCTAAAACTTTTTTCTCCTTGGCTTTAAGAAGTAAAAAAAAAAACAAAAAAAAACCCCAAAACCCAAAACAGGCAGAAATTTTACATACTATATCTGTGGCTCAAATTTTTTGCCCTCAAAAGGATCTTTTACTCAGATACAAAGTATTTAATATTTGTCCATTTAAGATTCTTTACTTCCTTGAGGGTTCCTCTTGTCTGTAAAAAACTGCTAAGCTTCCAGCAGAATGTATTAACAGATTGTGAAGGCATTCACAGAATCACAGAATGACTAGGTTGGGAATGGGTCCAACCATAGCCGTCTTCTCCTAAAGCATATCCCTAAACACCTCATCTACCCATCTTTATCCAGGGATGGTGGTGGCTCAAGCACCTCCCTGGGCAGCCTGTTCCACATCCCAACAACTCTTTCAGTGAAGAATTTCTTAGATTTAATCACAGAATCATAGAATGAATTTTTCATCACTTTCAGTGTGGCAAAGAATGAAAAGTCAGTAGATTTTAATTTCATTTTCTTTCTCAGTTTGGCAGACAAAGCTCAAAATCAATTACATGTAAGGTCCAACTTAGCACAAAGTCTAGGGCAGTAGAAAATAAATTTGTAATATCTAAATGAAATTATCAGGGGAATGCAAACACACAAGGCTTAGTACTTTTCATATTAATTTGCTGAATTAAAGGCCTACATACAGTTTTTCTTAGACAGGTATATGTTGTTCTGATGTTATTGAACAGGACAATGTTGCTGCAAAAAGAAATTTGTCTTGCTTAAAAAAGAAATAAAAAGGAAAAAATACCATTGCTTTAGAAAGGCATGTTCAGGGTCAGGTTGAACTTGTGTTCCAACAATTAATACTGATTTTTTGTTCTTCTACTAGTCTTCTACTCAATAGATAGGAATAATGACTCTGGCATGGTCCCATTTCACATCTCAACAGAGTTTACACTACACTACAGCCTGTAAAGTGTAAGTGAAGCTATACAGTATGAATGATTAATAATAAATGTTTTCATTAATTCTATTGTAACATCTATACTGACAATTTCCTTGAAAAAGGAAGACTACCTATCAGCTACTGCGGGATCAATTATGTTAATATTACAATTTAAGTGTTAAATTTACTATTGCGTGCACTACAAGTCTACTTCTTATTCAGAAACAGTATGTTTGCTTTGACATAAATATTCCAACTGCAGCTAATAATTAATTAAAAAACATCCTATCTGGAGTTTTTCTTTAAGACGGTAAATAATCTCCTATCCAGAGTAAGAATATATTATACTGATGCCATATTTTCCACCAAGTAATTCAAAGCACCAGTCTTTGCAGTGTTTCCTGATCAGATATTTACCTAAACATGAATTACCTAAGGATAAACTCTGACCTATGTTTCCAAAATTAAATCTGCATATCATGAAAGACCTACGTATCATGCTTACACATTAAAGATGATTAATTTCTGAGATGGCTTGACCCTGGCTGGAGGCCAGATGCCCACCAATGCTGCTCTATAACTCCCTTCCCCAGGTAGACAGGGGATCAAATATATAATAAAAGGCTCATGGGTCAAGATAAGAACAGGGAGAGATGATTCAGCAATTAATGTCACAGTCAAAACAGACTTAACATGGAATAAAAATGATCTAATTAAATCTAATTTATTACCCAATCAAAACAGAGTAGGATAATGAGAAATAAAACCAAATCTTAAAACATGTCCCCCCATTCTTCCCTTCTTCACAGGACCAGCTTTATTCCCAATTTCTCTGCCTCCTCCCCCAAGCAGCACGGGGGAACAGGGAATGGCGGTTGCGTTCAGCTCACGACACATTGTCTCTGCTGCTCCTTCCTCCTCAGGGGGCACTCCTCACACTCTTCTCTTGCTTCAGTGTGGGGACCCTCTCACAGGAGACAGTCATCCATGAATTTCTCCAACATGAGTCCTTCCTATAGCTCTTCACCGACTGCTCCAGTATGGCTTTAATGGGGTGCAAACCTTCAGGAACAGACTGCTCCAGTGTGGGTCCCCCATGGGGTCATAAGTCATGACAGAAAATCTTCTCCTCCGTGGGTTGCAGGTCCTGCCAGGATCTTGCTCCAGTGCAGGTTTCCCACAGGGTCACAGCCACCTTCTGGTGTGTCCACCTGATCCAGCATGGGGTCCTCCATAGGCTGCAGGTGGAATCTCTGCTCCTGCACCATTAGTAAATGCTTCCTCTTTTGCCTTTTTCACTGATCTTGGTGTCTGCAAAGTTTCTTACGTCTTCTCACTCCCTTCTCTAGTGGCAGAAAAGCATATGCTTGCATTTTTTTTTCCTTATATGTGATTCATAGAGGCACTATGGCCATCACTGATTAGCTCAGCCGTGGTAAGTGGCAGGTCCAACCTTGAGCCAGATGGCATCAGTTCTGGTATTTCCTGCTTAATTTAATAAAACAAAACAAAAAAACAAACAAAAAAACCCAAAACAACCCCAAAATCTGCTGTATAGATTGTTAAAAAAATAAGCTGAATGTTACACTGATAATCTTATTAATCTTATTAGTTACCCACATATTAAACGCTGTTGATGCTTTAGGTTTCCAGGGGCAATCTCTCTACTGGGTTAACAGCTCAGATCAAAATGTGTGACAGGACAAATGCTACTCATATTTTTTTGAATCCTCTATCATGCTGTTTCTCCAAAAGCTGCCATCATGCTGATAATTATGACATCCATTCTTCACTGTATGCATTTTATACTGCAAAGAAACATCTTTCAGGGTGCTTCAGGAATCTGTATCCTCTACAAAAGTCAGTTCTGTACACTTCTTCGTATTTTTTACTCTTTTACGTTCATTGGAAAAAACGAGCTTCATTTTCTGTGATGCTTGAAGTGTTAGCACAGTAGGAGTGTTTCAAAGTTGTGTACTTAAACTGCCTGAGAAACAGAGATCAACACTGGGCATGATTCATTATTGTGCTATTGATGGGAAATAGCTTTTATTTAGGAAAACAGCTCTAATCAGTGTCGCCAGAAGTCATGTAAATTCTCATATGCACCACACATTGGCAGTTCAACAATCAACAGCCATCAGGAGTGCCATGCTTTCTTTTTTGTGCCATCAGTGCTTGCCCTAACCTGCTACTGCTTGGACAACAGGAGGAAACACGTGTCTTTAACCTGATGTGCACCCTGTAGGCATATATTCACGTTAATCCAATGCAAGCCAGTCTTGAATTCATCATGAATATAGTCCTAAGAATTGAGCAGACTTCCAAATCAGACATCAACTGATGTATTAATTCCCTTGTATGTGTATACTTCTTGAAAAGCTGAGTGGGTCAGATGTATAACACTGCTTGGCTTGCAAATTAACTTTTTATCTCCACCTTGTCACAAAAGTTTCAGGAACCTAATTTGTGTGTATCCAAATTAGAGTATCCTAAATGCAAGTTTTGTAATTGATGGAAAACTAGGCAAGTACACAACAGGCCTTGCCATGGCAGTCAGTAGGTTTATTCCTTTAGTGACATGAACAATAACATTTGCACCAGGTTTCTCCTAAAAGACAGAACTTAGCGAGACAGGGTAGGCAAGACTGACGCATCACAGTGACACACATGTTCAAGACAATGTCAGAACAAAATGATCACAATTTCTCTGCAGAAAGAAAATGAATAGCGAAAAAAACATGAGAGGTACCATTGTGTTCCATGAGACATTAAGAATGCCGCAAGATAGAAAGCAAACTGGGAATACTTCTGAAAACTCTTCAGATGAGGAACCAGTTCACTGTTGTACAAGATTTTCTGGAGCACTCCCCTTCTTTAGCATTCCCCCCTCTTTCTTGACCCTCTAGAGCATGGCCTGCTGTCTCTGACCCACATATCAGATGTCATCACTGAAGACACAATCTGTAAGGACACAGTTGTGTGTCCACTTCTGTAGTAGTGGAAAATAAAACTTGGGAAGAGGTATAATTGAGGAACAATTAAATTCCATCTTGTACGATTTCTGCTTACACAAAAATGCAAGAGGTAAGCATGAGTCATCTGAGATACCGCAACTTTGAATGACTGTGGAAAAGGACTAGTTGTTCAGAAATGTCTTAAAAAATGGTTCAGAATAGAGTTAATTTTCAGTACTTGTTAAACTCTTCAGTCAAGGCATGCTGCTGTGGTAGAAAATGACCAGTTATACAGTCAGAAACATTATTTCTCTTCCAGTACCATATGTTATTTCTACTGAGGAAGTCATGTTTGACTAACCTGATAACCTTTTACGAGGAGATAACCAGGTGGATTGATGATGGTAGGGTAGTGGTTGTGGTTTTCTTTGACCTCAGCAAAGCACTTGACACTGTCTCCCACAGCTTCCTGGTGGACAAACTGATGAAGTGTGACCTGGAGGGTAGAGTAGTGAGGTGGATTGAGAGCTGGTTGAAGGGAAGAAACCAGTGAGTTGTGATCAAGGGGACAGTCTGGCTGGAGGCCTGTAACTAGTGGAGTCCCTCAGGGGTCAGTAATGGGACAGTACTTTTTCACTGTGAGGGTGACAAATCACTGGAACAGGCTGCCAAGAGAGGTTGTGGAGTCTCCTTCTCTGGAGACATTGAAGACCAGTCTGGATGTGCTCCTGTGTGATTTAATCCAGGTGATCCTGCTCAGACTAGAGTTGTACTAGATGACCTCTCGAGGTCCCTTCCAACTCCTAACTCTCTGTGATTCTGTGGAGTATTACCAGATGTTGTACAGGTAGCATTTCTGGCATCCAAGGACATGAAGCATGTCAGATAAGAGGGCTGGCCTGCCACTGTTTTATTAAGAAGCATTAATTGGGCAAATTATTTATCCAGAGCAGGCCTTGTTAATAAGCCTTCCACAGACAGGTAGAAATTTGTTTTCAGCTGACCCTGCAAAGCTGTAAGAGCATCCCATTATAATATGAGCTTCTGTGTATTCCCCATGGGCTTTCACCTAACAAGAAAGGCAGAGGTCTCACAAAATCAGGAATACTGCTTATGGCTTTTCTGTGACCTCTGGGTCACTGGTTGAAACTTGAAGAGATGGCCAAACTTTACATGTGTTTGTTAGCCTGCCCATGTCAGCACTCTCTGCAGTTCCAGTTTAAAGAAGAAAAAAAGATGTTCATCATTAGTATTCCCAGGCTGCAGAACTATTTTTTAATATAACTTGCCAGTATGAAGTGCTTTCCAGTTTTAGTCTGGAATAAATTCTAATTAATTATGCATCCCAAATGAAAGCTAAGAAAAAAAATCTAGACCACAGATATTTTTTTTTTTTGGGGGTGGGGTGTTCTCGAAGCTTTTCTTCGATCAAGTCCAAGAGAAAATGGCTGTGTCAAGGGAAGTCTTGTTTGTCATATCATCTTACCCATTAACTTGTTAGTTATGTCTTTGTAACACATCAGGCTTGGAACACCAACTTTAAAACTATTGTATCTGGCTCAGTGCTTTTTTGTAGGCTGGAGGAAGGAAAATACAGAAAGATCTCTTCCATTATGAAATAATTCATTCATAAGAAGAATTTCGTTTGCTAGTGGCAGCTTCTTTTACTATGAAGTACACAATTTCACATAATTTTCAAACTCTTAAGGCTCCTTTTGTCAGTGCAGTCTTTAAATGTAGCTATTTATAAAAAAACAAAAGCCGAAATTACAGATACATAATACTTTCAGATGCTTACAATAACCTATCTTTTCTAAGAGGAAAATCATGAGAAGATGTCATATGAGGGACTGTGAGCATTTAAGGGTGAGCGCTCTTGATTTGGTCCTGCATACCTTATCTCTGGACCAAACAAGCTGTAAAACATTTTATGTTTTCCCAGATAATACTTTTAAGAAGTTTTATCTTAAAAATTTCTCTGAATTTTTTATTTCTGGAAGGAATGTAGAAAAATTATATCCAATTTATTCTAAGTATCCATATCAATAGTGAATATATATAGGAAATTAAGTAAAAGATTACACCATAAATAGGAAGAACTATGATGATTTCCCACAATTAAATATTTCCCTTTATAAATCCAGAAATGGCAGATGAATTTCAAGGTACACCTTCTACAATAAATATCAATTTTCCATACATTTGCTGAATAAGAGGATGCCCTGTGTAAACAATCCTATATAAAATAAGAGAAGATCCTGCTTGCAAACTTGCTTAATTTTTTTCAATATATACCAAAACTGAATATACATGGGTTTTCCATATCACAGGGACTCAATGAAGAGAGAGGAAACAAGTTAATATGAAACAGCAGTTTCCAATAACTTGCACTTAAACATAAGCAGTGTATTACCCAGGCAACTACAGGCCGGTCAGCCTCACCTCTGTGCCTGGCAAGGTCACGGAGCAGATTCTCCTGGGAACCATGCTAAGGTACATGGAGAGCAAGGAGGTGGTTGGTGACAGCCAACATGGCTTCACCAAGGGCAGATCGTGCCTGACCAACCTGGTGGCCTTTTATGAGGGAGTGACAGCATCGGTGGATAAGGGACAACCAACGGATGTCATCTACCTGGACTTGTGCAAAGCCTTTGACTCTGTCCCGCACGACATTCTTCTCTCTAAACTAGAGAGGCATGG
>VXBZ01006080.1:30151-62196 GCA_013399135.1 Heliornis fulica
GTTTAAAAGACGGGTAGTTGCGGTGCTTGAGGACATGGTCTAAGGGTAGACTTTGTGGTGGTAGGTTAATGGTTGGACTGGATGATCTTAGGGGTCATTTCCAGCCTTAAAAATTCTATGATTCTATGATTCTATGACAATCTCTTCAGTGGTATACCTGCTCTTGCACAGACAACCATGACCACAGATGCTTCAAGATATACCTTCTCTGGTGTGGGCTATGCATGGCAATAGACAGTTCAAGTTGTCCTACTCACACAGGTCACAATCCCATCTACTCAAACTCACACTGGAGTTCCAATTTGCTGTAGCTGTATGGCAGATGCAGCCAACCCAGAAAAGCCCATGAGAAAACCTTCCTGACACGCTTTGAATTATGCCCATATGGCAGTGGCCAATTCAGTTGACAAGTGACAAAGCTTAAAGGAGTCAGTCAGGTCACCTATGTGACCTAGGCGATGTCACAGGTGAAATTCAAATTTGGGATAAATGGAGTCCCATAAAATGGACATTTTGTGGGTGTCCCCATGGCTTGGAACACCATCTGTGGTTCATCTTCAGTTCAGATTGAGAGATCTCATCTTACATTGATGACTGATTTTGTGCATTTTGGGCCATCAACCATGAATCTTAGGGTCTCTTAAGTAAATACTGTAGTACTAACATCCTGACAAACATGCTGATTCTGTGGATTGTTAATGTCCTTTAGACCCGCAGAGCAGTTTCAGATAGAAAAAAAATCTGGTTTGACTTTTTTTTTCCTTCCATCTTGAAAAATAAATCTCAGTTTTTCAGTTTACTAATTGGCCTGGCCTGATTTGTGAGGTTCCATGAAAACCTGACCCAGCTGTAAGCACAAGGGGGACTGGATTATCTCCTGAGATACTGGTGAGTCTGAGCCTCAGCCTCATTGTGGTGCTTTGTGGCGCATGCGTGCATGTGTGTGCACGTGTGTGTGTGTGTCTATGTGTACGTATAGTCTCAAAAGAACTGCAACCTTATTGGAAAAGTCGATAGTTGCGAAGGGCAAAACAGATTCTGGTTGAAGAGCCGTGCTGGGACTGGCCAGCAAATGCTCTGGGATTGGCAGTGGAGTAAGCAAGAACTTTTAAGTTTAGTTGAAAAGAATGATAAAAGTAAATCACTGAAATGTGAAAGGTTAAGGGCAGCTGCTTTGAAGAGTTTAGTGCACTGCCTGCTGGTCTGATTTAAGCAAATCAGAAGCGAAGGTGTTTCCTTATCTGGAATGTTAATGAGGGAGAAGCTGAGCACTTTGCTAAGCAGAATTGTGGTCTGTATGATAATTTTTCAGCCTCTGGTGGTGGTTATACCGCCTCAAAGGATTCCATGACATCCCTGTGTTCAAAATTATGGGAGGGTGACAACTCAGCCACTGAGGAAGCCATTGGGCTTTCAATAGACTTTAAATAGTCTTGAGACAATGTGACCTGTAAGTCTGTAGTACTCATAAATTTAGTCTTTTTTTTTCTTTAAAGAAAATGTAATTGCAAGATGTCAGCATACACAAGTTAAATAAGTGAAAGACAGCTTTTGGTATGGCTGCTTAGAACATTTTTTAAAGAAACACACTTTTTTCCTATGAAGGTATGAAGAAGACTCTAACAAAATACTGGAAATCCATTCCTATACCTGGTTTTCCAGTAACACAGTCACTTCTTTAACAGCTGATAAACAGAAACAAAATGCCCATGGGACAGAAGAAATCTTTTTCTTTTAAATCTTCCTTGTCATCCTTAACCTTCAGTTTACAAGCAGCTGTCTAAGGTACCCACTGTGACTGCCAGAGCTAAAGCATTAGATAAATAAATTGAAAGTATTTTAATATTTGACAACAGGTATCGCACTCAGCCTACAGATCATCATTAACTTTTGATTTTGAATGGAAACTTCATGAAAGTTTGCTTTGATCTTCAAGAATTCTGACCCCTTTATTTCAGGAGGTGTTAGATTTTCATGGTACTGGAGGTTGTGTACTTCCTCCTCCTCTCATTTGAAAGCCATGGGATGAAATGGAAATATATTTAGCACATGTGGGTGAAACTTACACTGAAAAAAGGAGATGGCCCTTTCTAGTTTGGAATCAGCTTTGTTGCAGGAACAAGTGTGGCTGAGAAGGGCACAGAGGCAGATGGATGTTGTTCTCCTGAAGGTGCTGAAGGTCACTTAAGACAGTCAAGACAATAACAATGACATGCTGAGCACAAGAAAGCCAAATGGAGTGGCGAGTGAGAACTTTCTTAGACTCAGTGAGTAATCTGTATAGCTAGGAAAGTAACAACAGAATTCTCAAAAATGTTCATGAACAACCATTAACGCAGCACTAAGTATAAGCATAAGAGGATTAGTCTGATTTTGAATATTCTAATCTATCCATATCCACACCGCAAACAAAAAGCAGGAAAGGGAATTTTCTTCTTGTTTGTGTAACAAAAAAATAAAGTTCAGTTATGCATAACCTTTGCTTGACCTGACTTCTCAGGTCAGATTTTTTTTTTTTTTTAATGGGCAGGATGCAGTGCCAAATTAGTGCACTACACCAAAAGAACTTTTTTTTCGGGGTGCCTTAAATTAAAAATATTACAAAACAGTATGAAATGAACAGATCATAATGAAAATGGAATGATCGTGACAAGCTTTCATCCCTTTTCTCATCATCATTATCCAGGACAAACATGAGATCTTGTACAAATGACTAATCTAGATAGATCTGTATTATCAGTAGTTCTAACAACAGTGAAAAAATATTAAACTAAAAAAAAATGAAAAAAACCTCTTGCTTCTAGTTCAAAGAATTTTCTATAAGCATAAAAGCATTACTGCTACGGGACTGCTTGTGGAAAGGTCTCATACTTTTTAAAGAATAAGGTTAGCTTTTGGAAACTCATTTCAATAAAGAGATGGGCATAGTCATGAAGTAAGAAATTAACCAACCTCTTTTCTACTTTTTGCCATAGTGTGATGCACTTTGATGGTAAGATAACATTAGCAACATTTTCTGCTACTCCTGTATCAGTTGGACTGGTTGATACATTGAACACGTATGATGCCTTCAGACTGCATTTGCCTGATAGTTCCTTAATGACTGCTTTGCTGTACTTTTTAAAATGTGTCACATACTTGAAAGACTTTGAGGTCTTTCCTTAAATGTTCAAGGATTTGGCCTCTGAATGAGATTTAGCTGACCTTTCTAGGAGCTAGTAGGTGGACTAGTGTGGTGGGTTGACCATGGCTGAATGCCAGTTGCCCATCAAATCCATTCTATCACTCCCTTCCTTAGCTGGACACAGAAGAGAGATATAAAAATAGCTCGTGCATTGAGATACTGATGGGAAAAGATCATTCAGCAGTTACTGACATGGGCAAAATGGATTCAACGTGGAAAAAATGATCTATAATATATATATTATATTATATATGCAATATATGATATATAATAAAAGGCTTATGGGTCAAGATAAGAACAGGGAGAGATGATTCAGCAATTAATGTCACAGTCAAAACAGACTTAACATGGAATAAAAATGATCTAATTAAATCTAATTTATTACCCAATCAAAACAGAGTAGGATAATGAGAAATAAAACCAAATCTTAAAACATGTCCCCCCATTCTTCCCTTCTTCACAGGACCAGCTTTATTCCCAATTTCTCTGCCTCCTCCCCCAAGCAGCACGGGGGAACAGGGAATGGCGGTTGCGTTCAGCTCACGACACATTGTCTCTGCTGCTCCTTCCTCCTCAGGGGGCACTCCTCACACTCTTCTCTTGCTTCAGTGTGGGGACCCTCTCACAGGAGACAGTCATCCATGAATTTCTCCAACATGAGTCCTTCCTATAGCTCTTCACCGACTGCTCCAGTATGGCTTTAATGGGGTGCAAACCTTCAGGAACAGACTGCTCCAGTGTGGGTCCCCCATGGGGTCATAAGTCATGACAGAAAATCTTCTCCTCCGTGGGTTGCAGGTCCTGCCAGGATCTTGCTCCAGTGCAGGTTTCCCACAGGGTCACAGCCACCTTCTGGTGTGTCTACTTACTCCACAGTGAGTCCTTCATGAGCTGCAGGTGCAATCCTTACTCCCCATCGTCTTCCATAGGCTGCAGGAAGATCTGTTTCCCCATGGACTGCAGGGGAATCTCTGCTCCTGTGCCTGGTGTGTCTCCTGCCTTCCTTCTTCAATGACACTGGTGTCAGCAAGGTTTCTTACATCTTCTTCTTTCCCTAGTTTCAAAAAAAAGCAGCTGCTTGCAGTTTTTTTTCTCCTTCATAAATATATTATCACAGAGGCACTACCATCACTGCTGATTGGCTCGTCCACGGGTAACAGTGGGTCTGTCTTGGAACTGTCTGGCACTGGCTCTGATAGACCTAAGAGAAGCTTCTTGCAGCTTCTTGCAGCCTTGCCATGCAATCACAAAACAACTGGGCACTGAGAATTGTTTTTTCACTGTAATGGGTTGTTTTGTTTGTTTGGTGAAAAACAATGGGAGCATTATCTGTTGAACAACATGGAAAATGGCTTACAATATGTCTGGGCAGAAGTAATTAATTTAAACTATTGAGCTGTTTTCTTTTTGTTTTCACAAACATTATTCTGACAAAAACTGGTGAAATATTCAACCATCATAGCTGAAAATAGTGCATGCTTTCTGTTATGACATACACATTCTGATTTGAGGTAGAGATTAAGGTCACTGGATTTTTATTTTTTTTCCTTGAGTGTGTATTATAGATAAGCATAGCTCTCTGAAACAGTTAAATGAAAAATTCCTCATCTCAAATCTTTGAGACTATTAGCAGTGTCCTTCAGTTCCTCCAAAGTGCTCTATGTAACATGGTAATTTGACTTTCTCATGTACCCACACTGCATTTCTTCATTAACTAACTTGTTAACATGCACAAGAATGGGTTTTTTTTCCAGTCTAAATAGCTTTTCTATAAATTTATATGAAGTTTATGTATATAGGTATACATACATATTTATAGATTCAGGGATGTGCCTAGTTTTATTTAGAAGTCATACAGATAACTTACTTATAAATCGTAATATGTTATTGATTTAATCTCTTTTCACTTAAACCTGATTGTTTCACTGAAGTTTTCATTATGAAGGGTCATTAGAGCCTTAATTATTGTATATCTGGAATTTACATAACTGATGGTAGGCGAGAAAAAGAAAGAGAGAAAGTAAAAGACAGGAAAAGAAAGGAAGCTGAAATGAGCAAAAGGAAGAAGAGAAAGAAAGAGAAAGCAACAAAATGTGAGAGACAGAAAGGACAAGAGGCAAGCAAAAAGAAAACTAAAGGAACTAAAAAGAAAAGAGGAAACATCTGCCTCCTCGATAACCAGGAGCTTCCTTGTCTGATCCTCACCTGGAATCTGGTAACCCAGATTCAGATAAATGACCTGAACTGCACAAAGTTGGGACTACTGTTGGGAAGAGACTTTAGCCTTGTGATTGGGGTATGATGTGAGCTAACCTTGACTTCTTTTGTAATTTTTGATGTAGAGTTATCTTCCAGCTTAACTTGTCGTGGTTCAGCCCCAAGCAGCAGTCAACCGCCACAAGCTACTTTCTCACCAGTTCCCACAGAGCAGAAATGTACAAAGGCCCCACAGGTTGGGATAAGGACAGTTACTGACACAGCACAGTGTCAGTCCATACTAGACTCTTCCAGCACCCAGTCCAATTTCATCTGAAAAGTGACAAATGATGGGAACTCTGCCACAACCCTGGGGAGTTTGTTCCAGTGAATGATTGTTCCCACTGTGAAAATGTTTTATTCTGAGATGAAAACTCTCTTGTATCCTCCATGTAGATCCCTGTGAAGAGAAGACATTCATCTCCTATGTAGCTGCTCTTTAAGTACTGGAGTACTGTAATGACATCCTCAATGAACCTTCTCTTTTCCAGGGAGAAAAGACCTAACTTTTTCAGTTTTTCCTCAAAGGACAGGTTCTCAAACCCCTTTATGGCACTCCTTTCAACCCTCTCCTGTCCATCCATGACTTTCTTGGATTGTGGAGACCAGAAACACAGTATGCCAGGTGTGGACTGACAAGTGCTGAGTGGGATGATCAAGTCTCTGTCTGTGCTAGTAATGCCCCTGCTGATGCAGCCCAAAATCTGATTTGCCTTTGATACTGCAGTGTCACACTGCAGATTCAAGTTTGGTTTGTTGTCCACCAGGACTCCTAGGTCCCTTTCAGCAAGGGTGTTCCCCAGCCTTACAAATCCTAGCCTGTACTGAGCTCTTTGATAACACCACCACAGGTACAGGTTTTTATTCTTGTCCTTGTTAAATTTTATACAGTTCTTGCCACACCACTCTTCCAGCCTGTCCAGGTCTCTGCGTGATGACTCTCCCCTTTAATGTGCCCACCTCACCACCCAGTTTGGTGTCATCAGCAAAAAAGGTAAGATACTTGCAATCCCACCGTCCAAAGAAATTGAGCACTGTGGGGGCCGGTATTAATCCCGGGGGGACCCCAGTCGCAACAGCCTTTCAACCTCAGTAAAAACAATTAATCACCACCTACTGAGTGCAACATCAGCCAATATCCTGCTTATCTTGCAGGCCACCCAATCTGTGTCTTGCCATGTTGGACATTTAGTCTCTGTGCAATTCTTTTTACTTTGTTCTCAAGACTGAAAACTGTCATAAATGTGGCTTTGTCCTCCTGCATTGGAAGCCATTTTCCCTCTGACATTGTAATGAGTTTTAAATATTTAACTTCAAATATGCAAGAATTCTAAAGCCAAAATCTAACACTTTGGATACTATTTGGATACTATCATTTACTATGATTTTGTGGATTTAAAACAATACCTTTGAGGGCATATGTCATATACAGTATAAAGTGTGTATTTTATGTTACTTGTGTCATCTTTGTTTCCTTCATATAGAGAGGTCACCTCTATAACCTGATAATACTTAGAAGTCAGTATATCTTACCCTTTTGTTCTTTAAAAGATTTCTGATAGACTGTCTGGATCAGTTCCCTGAAATTCCTTTTGTGATATAAAGGCTGACTTTAATACTAGCAAAGTAAATCAAGACATAATTTTAAAAAGACCTCTGTGCAGAGGTGGATTTTTCTGCCTATGGCTTAATCAGTACCCTGTGCAAGCAAAGTCAGGCTAAGGATCTGTACCAGATGTTTCGACAGAGTTTGCTGAATGATTAGCTTTACTTACCTGCCAGCTAAAAAAATACAGAGCTTTTTTCTTCTATGGATTTATATCATTGGTCAATAGAAACAGTTCTAGTGAGCAAAATTGTTAATGACCATTTTGATATATAAATTATGCTTTGTTTTCCTCAGACTGCAGTAGAAAACCCTTGTGTATAAACACTGGCAGACAATGTTCAAAATTACTTCTAATTGAGTAGACCAGCTTATTGAATATTACTTTTTGCCCTTGTGAACATATGCATGCTTCCACAGTCTCATTTACTTCACCTATCAGGAAAAAATCTACGTTAGTTTTTCATTAGTAAAATCCATTTTAAGGTCTCCAGGAGGTAAATTATATTTAAAATTAGTTTATATTTTATTAGTCAGGTTGCATGGTGTCAAAACTATGTTGGAGCCAGTGGCATTTCAATTGAGCTTATTAATATTGATAAAATCTCTCTATGTCTCAGTTCAGTTTGACACTGTTAACCTTCTGAGACTCAGAAATATTTTTAAAAGACAAGAGATAATTTTTAACTAATTACTTTAGAATAAATTTTTAGAGTGTTTTTTAATTCTTGCTAGCTTTATTCCCCAGAGAAAAAGAATATAAGCAGAAAATTAATGAATAGTTATCAGCTGAAAATCAGAGGAGAAACATCATATATCAGAAACAATATCTTGCATATGATTCCAAAACCTTTGGCCAATGCAGGAAAAGAAAAGAAGTGGGAGCACAAGTTCACATAAAGCAATCCTGGATGCTCTGGAATATAAAAATATGAGGATGGGCTGAACTTTTAAAAAAGCACCCTCATCACTTAGGACGTGTTTAGTCTCCCCCCATGTGATACACTTGCTCTTGAAACTTTACTGTTGTAAAGTTTAAGCCTGTTTAAAGTTTTCCTCTAGGGAACTGTCAAGTTCTTGAATACCATATTGTTTTGCAACACAAAAAACTACAGAGGAAGTGAGAGAGGTCTACATAATTCCCGCTCAATAGAACAAATTCCTTTCACCAAATCTGACATTAGGCTTTTCGGTAGAACAAGGTTGATGGAGGAAGTGATAATGACAGATAAATCAATTCTAATTTCTGGTCTACACACTGACTAATAAATACTTTAGTGAGATCATTAATATCATTATTGTTGGCACTTTGTCCCTTCACCCTTGCTGAAACTCCTGCATCTTTGCATATCAGTCCCATAAAAATGTTGCCAAACTGCTGCTTTATGGTAGGTTGAACTCAGAGATACAGTGTGAGCTGATATTATAAAGCTTAACAGTCCTGGAAAACGGCATTGTGAACCTATTATTTAAGTATTATTTTAATGACATGACTGTAGAGTGAAGTTGATAGCAAAGGAAAGTAATGAAGGCTTATTGTAAATTCTGTGTATGCTGGTACAAACCCACAATCTGGGGTCACCTTCACAGTGGAGAGTAGAAATTTGGTGATGGCTTTGTTTAACATTAAACCCCAAACTATAAATGGATTAATTAAACAAATGAATGGAGCAAGTTGCATGGTTCTTTAAATTACAGCCTTTGATGTGGCCCTACACAGAAAACAATTTTAGGGGGCTTTATTGCACCTTCTACTAATTCCTGATAGCGTACTACAGATAGCACAAGAAATTCTATGTTTCACCCAAAGTATGACATAGCTTACATGAAATACAGGACATTCCTATGGTTAAGGAGAGAAAAAGTACAGAAAAGTTGGAATGTGTATTGTGGTACATTGCTTATTTACTTTTCCTGAACCAAGCGACTCATTCAGTGTACAAAAGTGATTTGATGTGCAAAATGCAAGTGTGTTCTCAATGGACAAAGTTATTTTTGAAAGTGACCTCCTAAATCAGCCCACTGGAGTGCTCCGTTTACTTCTTTCTCACGTGAAGCTCTCTGCTAACATCTATTTTAAAATAATGTCAAGGGGCAATGTTTTAAAATGTGGTATGTCTCTGTATCTGCAATGTTTTAGTATCTGCTCTCTATTTCAGGGGTGCACATCAAAGGTGACTAAAGATCACAGAATAGTCCTGGTGACATGAAATCTGCCATATCCCAACCATTCATGCATACCATCCCTGTGATCTGACTTCCATGCTCAAGTCTTCTCTATTTTGAAAATATACTCCAAAAAAGTAATCTGCCACTTTTGAACACTTTCCTGGGTTGTACCCAGCTTTCATTTGGTATTTCTGTAGTAGTAACTTGGTTTTTCTGTATAGTTAGTAAAGCACTGCTTATCAAAGTCTTTCTGAAAGTAACCCAAAGTTCCTTGCAATTTCTTATGGACGTACTGATGAATTTGACCAGAGCCCAACACGGCACAGACTCACACATTCTCAGAATGTTAAGATTTGGAAGAGACCTCGAAAAATCATCTAGTCCAATCCCCCGCCCAAGCAGGATCACCCAGATGAAATCACACAGGAACACATCCAGATTGTTTTTTCATGTCTCCAGAGAAGGAGACTCCACAACCTCTCTGGGCAGCCTGTTCCAGTGCTCCGGCACCCTCACAGCAAAAAAGATTTTTCCTTACATTCACATAGAACTTTCTATGTTCCAGCTTGAACCCATTACCCCTTGTCCTGTCACTGGCCATCACTGAGAAGAGCCTGGATCCATCCTCCTGACACTCATCCTGAATATATTTATAAACATTAATGAGGTCACCCCTCACTCTCCTCTGAGCTAAACAGACCCAACTCCCCCAGCCTTTCCTCATAAGGAAGGCTATAGGTTAGTTTCTTTTTGTTTGCAGGATTATATTGTTCAGCTACTTGTGTTGTATATGTATCACAATCATTAAGAAATAAACAGCCTATTTGTAAAATACTGGTGAAGGTGTGATTAAACTATTAAAAAGTTTGACTTGAGATCTTGATCTGATGAATTCTAAATCTTGTTACAGGAAATAAACCAAAACCCTCTTTGTGTTCAACTATTTAAAAGCAAAGAAGTATTATCACTTCCTGTACTTTCTCATTTTGATAAACTATCATATTGTCTCTAGAAAAGGCTGAAGTGACGTCGCTAATGACTGCTGTGAGACACTTCGGTTGTAAAATTTCCCCAAAGTCTTAACAATTAGGAATGATCTTTGCACAAATATATTACATACTGCCAAAATAACTTTGTGATTAGTTTTGTATATAATATCTGATTTTATATCTGACATAGCTAATTTTGCTATGTCAGAATGCAACTAAAACGCAGAATCTTTTTAAAGATTTTTGCACATATTGACTCTTTTAGTCTGAGATAATCTTATGCAATATTCTTGGAAGTTCTGCTACTGCACACTTGGGTATATACCTGTTTCTTGTACACCAAATGTCTGTCCAGAAAATTTGACTTCTAAAATCTTGTCAAAAGTCTACAGTTACAGATTCCTTTTTGCTTATTCTTTTTTGGCCAGTAGAATTACTGAGTCCACTGATATTGAATAAATATATAATTTTCCATTTTCTATTTTTATTTCTCCAGTAATATGTAGTCAAGACTGTTCTTGCCTTGTAGCCACAGATAGATTTCAAGGACCCAAACATGCTCTTATCTCAGTCCTTTCAGATCTATCAGTAATCACCACTGAGCCTGCAATTTATATGTTCTTGCTCCTTCTCTCTAACTCGCTGTTCTCCGACACAGCTTAGCTGTCTTTTTATTTTGTTTTGTAATGTCACCATTACCTTCCCCGGTACTTTCCTCCTAGTATAACATTTGAGTTCATTTTTATGGTTTGTTTTCCTGGAACACTCCCAAGCCCTTCAAATACAGTCTGGTATGCTGTAAACATGTCAGTACTCACTTCTTTCTGCTTTACAATATTGACTCTACATTTATGCTTGTTACTACTGGCAAATGAAGAATTGCTCATGAGCCAAACACCACAGTGTGAAATAAGTGTTTGCTTCTGTTCCCTCCTTATAGAAAGTACAGTTCAAGTTAAATTTCCCAGATGCTTGCATTTCCTTATCTGTAAGAAGACTTGATCCTGAGCAGGATTGTACAGCAGTGATTCTTGGCGAAGTGTCAATGCTCTGCTCCTCCTTTGAAGTGTCACAAACAAGTACATTCATAATTATCACACTTGTCTTCTCTTACAGTCACTGCACATTTTTGATAAACAGTTGTACTGGCTAGATTTCCAGCAATTATGTTCAGAAACAAAACACTGTGTGAAAAGGAGTTTTGTCCACCATCTGCTATACGCTTCTCTGTCATGTGTCAGTTGCGCATTTCTGGTGAACATGTACATATAACTTCCTGCCTTAATCTGTAATTGGACTTCATCCTCTGTCGCCCCCTCCTCCTGTTCAGTGGGTGCTAGTGTGATGCACTGAAATGGGGGACTGGAGGTCATTTTACTGAGAACTGTCTCAGCACAGCAAGCCTGAAGATGTTCTTCAGCTTTCATAAAGTTCAAAATTGCAACTATGATGATTTTCCCATATGGTACAGAACACATATTCAATTCCTTCTTGTACCAAAACCAAGTTATTAGAGTTTACTCTCCTCTGCTGATGTTTAGAATGTTTGACCATAACAATTTGTCTTGCAATGATTCTCCTAACACCCTGTACACAATAGAATGATAATCACATTTAACACTCACATAGAAGCTGCTTCCAGGTAGTTTTGTGTGCATCAGTTATTGTACTATGTTTATTTCTTTTGTGAAAAAAGGAGAAAAAAAACTTCTTTGTCTTTAGTGCTTGCTGACTTTTCTTATATTTATTTCAATTAATAAAAAGAAAAAAAATCTGCTTCTTTTTAGATACAGGCAGATTTGCCACATGGAAAAAAGACATCACGTATTTCCTCTGGAGCATGTAATGGTTTTATGAAATCTTTTCTGCTGTCATGGGGAGTGTCGGTGTCATATTCACATGAGCAAGCCAGCACTGCTCAAAGACACAGATCACATGCCATCATCAATCCAGTGCGTGGATTACAATTCATCATCTAAGATTTCTGTTCCCAGATGCCTTTGCACACTTCTCATCTGCATGGACCAGCAGCTGCAACCCAGTCTAGCCCATCCCAGCAGGACAGTCAGCCAGCAGCTGGACGGCTGACCTCAGTGCACCAATGCCTGCAGATCAGGCTTTGCCTTGAGACAGCGTTGGACACCTATGGATAAGAACTGGTGATTTTTTGCTGCCTATTACATTGTATATCAAGCAGTATGTGTGCATGGTTGTGGTGGCTCTGGACTAGTCTCTGTGAGTCTCTCCTCACAGAAGACCACTTAGGAGCTGTTTACCAGGGATTCTGTCATAGGGATACTGTCACCTGATGATCTCTTGTCCCCAAGGTCTTACATAATGGTGATGCTCACAGCGGTTAGTTACATAACAAAGTTTGTCTATTGCTTCTTTGTTTGCCAGCTCATATTTCAATACTCTGATCCATTAGAAATTAATGAACAGAGTCAAACTCTCCTTTGCCTGAGCCTTCAAGTAGGCTTTGCCCCTGGGAGCTGCCATGGTTTGGGTTTTATTTTATTACCTTAATGCTTGACTTTCTTGGTGGCTTGAGCTGTCAATTATTGCACTATGCTTTTGTAATAGGGTATCAAATTTTATTGGTGAATTTTATACAAAACAGGCCCTGGCATTCAAATCCTATCACTTCAGTTTCTTGAACAAATATGTAGAAACTCTCAGCAAGTTACACGGATATTCAATATTCAATATGTTTCATATATCACTTTTATTAAAAATATTTGATCCATGTATTAATACTTTTTGTGTGTGTGAAGGTAAGAACAAATTTGTTACAGTCTTAAGTCAATAAAAAAATATGATAATTTATTCAAATGTTTTCATGGAGAGCCACAAACCACCTTTATGAACCTTGAACATGTGAATGACAAGAAAAAGAACTGGAAAATAGGAACATTTCCACTGTTATCTAATCTAAGAATTTGCATATTATACCATGGCAGATTTGGCTGATTACACACAGTGAATGCATATGAAATATGACTAGACATTTAACAGCTTGGAGAAAGAATGTGGTTGCAACTGTAGCCAAAAAAGACTACCTGAGATGGGTAATCTGACCCTTATGATATACCAGATTTATTTTCGCTATTATCTTCATCAGAAGACAGCTTTTTAATAATTAATCTGATGTTTTATTAATTAATACATCCTAATAAATGTATTTGGTTACTCCCAGTAATGAAGTAATATGAGTCTGGAACTTTGTAAGGGGGAAGGGTAGTATATTTAAAGTGTATTTAACATCTTAGACAATATATCATCAGTGAACTCTTAAATACCAAATACACTGCTGTTTGACTTCGCATGTGTTTTATTAATGGCTATACTTTCAGTAACCTTATAAATGTTTCACTGTACCTGAAATATACATTCATTATGCAATAAATGATTGAAGCCCAGTAATGGGTTTTTCCTTAAGTATAATTTATGATTTGCCTTGGCAAGCTAATAAGCTAATACCTGGAACCTGCTCACTGCTTGTGCTGCAGAGTGCATAGGTTCTCAAAAAAAAAAAAAAAAAAAACCAAAACACAAAACAACACCCTCCCAAAACATAACAAAACCCACAAAATTGTCCAGTTTAAAATATGGAACTACAACTTATCCAATGGGCTTTATGGCTAAGCTGAGAAAAGTAAGCCTCAAAATCTTGTAACAGACAGACAGACTGCACAGCTGTTCCTTAAGTATCATTGATTGTACAGGTCTGTTCAACTAAGTCCCTCTCTAGCTCTCCTGCAAGAATATTGCAAGTACAGACCTGGTACAAGTATTCCCAGTATGTAGTACATTCCACTTGGAAGTCTCATTGACAGCTGCAGCAGGAGGAAATGTGTGTGGATAGTTAATACTGAATGTGACTGAAACATGTCACTAAATTGGTCTGTGTCTTGGTGAAAATCAAAAACACAGGGTTTTGGAGGTAGTGTTTCAATTGAAGGGAATGTGCATGGGTTCTACCAGAATGAATTTAGTTCACTTGAAGATTTTTATTAACTTTCTAGACAAAAAAATTGGTGGAAAAAATAGCCAGAAAATATTTTTAAAGTAACGTAGAGGAGAAAGGGAAAGGGAAGGGAAAGGGAAGAAAGGGGGAAGGGAAGGAAAAGTGTAAAAGTTGCCTACATTTAAATGTTAAAATATATTGAAAAAAAATGGAAATGAAAATGAAACACTTCATTTAGTGTCCATTCAAAATATTTTTCCTGGAAGAACTTTATATGAGATTTACAATTGATTTGAGTCATGAGAGTGATGCAGAACAGAAAAGGAAACAACCCTTGCTGTACCTGCCTATCCTCCATGTTAGAAAGTACAGGGGTGACATCCCATGCATTTCACAGTGTCTCTGCTCAGGAGATGGCTTTGGAGCATGCTGCGTGCTGTGTGCTTTCAAGCTCACTGATGCAACTGTTTACACAAGGTTGCTTCACATTTGAAGTATTGTTACATTACTGATGACAACAATAGCTTAATCAGATGATTCTGTGATTCTGTGATTTTCGTGGTAAAATTAAATTATTCTTAGGAGTCTCAGGGCTTGCACCATGTCCTTTACTTATGGAGATCTCAGCTTGGTGACTTTGGTAGTTAAATGAACCTCTTAATTTCTTGTCTGAATTTTAAAAATTGCCTAAAAAAATAAATCCCTTCAACATATCAAGGATGAGAAGATCAGGCATATGCCTGAGTCCTGATGACAAACAGATGCTTTTGCAGGAAAGGGCTGCAAACTGTGTTTGGTGAGCGGCAGACAAGGGATTGGCTGGAAGGCACCTCAACTTTGTATGGGAGAGGATTTTAGCTATCCAAATGACTAATTAATTAGAATTTCTTTTTGAAACACATTGTTCAGAAGCTTATCAGGAAAAAAATCAAATGCATTTGTTATTCCAAAAAGAATTCATGTCTGCTTTTCCTTATTCACAATCTACTGCGAAAACCTGTGGTTTGTGAATCCTTAACTGACTCACTTTAAGCAGAATGAAAATACCAAATGTATTTTGGCTTGTAAGAAAATTGTTAAAGAATACTTTTCAATATAAAAAGTCACTTCTTCCTGCTGCATGAAATGTTTCTTTCAGTTCTCACATGTTCAGATGCCAATCAGATAACTGAAAAATTTGCTTTTGAGTACCATATGTTTTGGACTTTCAACAATTTTCCATGATGATGTGCAGATGAAAAATTTCCCATCTGGAGCAAGTGGCCTTCTCAGAAATGGCTGAGTGTCAACACTGAGTTCATTGCTCATATGGATCCAGAGACAGTTAACAATAAATACACTATTAATATTATTTTCCTTTGTAATTGATTGACCACTTTTGTATGTGCATTTAGTCACCAGTGGGAGAGAGGTTCCTATACATTAGTATTTCTTATTGTAAGACTCCAAGTCTAAATTTGTAGCAGCACCAATACATTTTGTTAACCTGTAACTGTAAATGATGAAAACAAACACTTTCAGACACATAATGCTCCAGGTCATATCTAAGAACATATCTATATATTTTGATAGGCATTACTATCTGGGGGGAAGGGAGGATGAGGGAGGACTTTATTGAACAATTTTTGATTGTTACTATTCAAAAAAGTGAAGCTGGCAACCAGAAAGACAAACAGAAATATGTTTTGAGTAGCTTGTATTTTAATTAGGTCTTTTGAACTTAGAAGAAAATTTTGCAAAACCAAAATTAGTTTGCAAAACCATTTGTTTAATATACATCTGTACTTTTTGCTAAGAGCTTAGGCTGAGAAATTGGAGGTAGTTTTACTCACCTCGAGTAGTCCAGCTTGCAACTACTTTAAGTTGTCTAGTTCTGAGTATGGAAAGCAATACTGTAGAGAGAATATTTATTTTTTTTTGGTAAAAACATTTGTACATAGGCAAATGGCAAAGTTTATTTCTACTTTATTTAAATTATTCTGTATCCAGAAATGCCCCAGGCTCCATAAGAACTGATCTGAATTTATGGCAGTGTGGGAGGAAGGTAGTCCTAAGTACTTTATGAAGGAAATGAAAGAAAATATTTTGTAATAATTCTCAATGCGTACAGTTATCAAAGGGCTACTGTAGGATTTCATAACTATTTTCATATCTCTGATGCCGTCATCTTGGGGCTGTATCATAATATGTCCCATATGCTTTTCCCTACTCTTGACTCAAATTAAAAAGTCCAGCTTGCCAATTCCCTTACATAAAGCCAGAGTATTTTAGTACCACAGTACTTTCATTAGGTAAAAGAATAATTGCATGTATATAACTCTCTTCCAGTTAAAGTGGACAAATTTATCATACTTTTATGATTCTGAAATGCATTTTGGCATTGTGTATTATCTTATGTTTGCCTGTCCATATCTCTAGGTCTCCTTTCTGACTTCCAATATAAGGATTTGCTTCAAGTAGTACAGTGCCCAAGGAAGAAAAAGCTTTACTGGGTGGGATCCTCTACTGGCATGCAACTAGTGGCTGGTGACCCAGTACAGCTAAGAAGGAAGGCATCTTCTCTAGGACAGCTTCAACCATGGGATTGATGTCTGATCCAAGAAAACTGTTAGGAAACAAGTATTTTTTCACTTAGTTCCTTCAGAATATCATAGCATTATAAAACCACAGAACAGTTTGGGATGTTAGACACCCTAAAACTTATCTAATTCCAACGCTATGCCATGGTCCAGGACACCCTCCACTAGACCATGCTGCCCAATGCCCCATCCAATCTAGCCTTGAACATTTCCAGGGAGGGGGCAGACANACTTTGTATAGGTCCCTTTCAGATTTCTGGACAGCTGCTGCAAAATCTTTCTGGAGCTTTCTATTCTCCAGGCTGAGTAACCCCAACTCTCTAAGACTGTGTTTATAGTGGAGATCCTCAGGCTCTCTGATCCAACAGGTCCATGCCTTTCCTGTGCCAGGGAACACTGTGATGAATCCAGTACTCCAGGAGAGGTCTCACATGGGCAGAGTATAGTAGGAGAATCATTTCCTTTGACCTGTTGATTACACTTTTTTTGATGTAGCCCAGGATACGGTTGAAGACATACATCACAAAGTAGCATGTTGTGCCTGTTCAGAAGCTCCATCAGCTCTTACAGTTGAATGGCTGGATGGAAGTTAAATGAACCAAAGTGGTGGGAGTGACTGAATGAGACGGACCCAAAGGATCAGTTAAGAATTAGAAAAAGTGTTACATAAGTCAAAGCAAACCTAAAGAAAAACATAATGATAAATTATATGCCTTTTCAGGTTTTGTATTTCGGCCTTGGGCAGAGGTGGGACACAATAGTTCTACACTTCTGGGCTGCAAGGAGCCAATGACTTACAAGAGGAAGAAAAGCTGTCAGATGTCAGGAAGATATGAAATCAAGAAGTGAGGTCATGTTTGAGAAGAGAAGGAGGCTATTAAAGCTTTCCAGAACTTTCACTTTTCCAAAGCAAGCAACCAAAAGGAAGGATGAATCTGCAGCTCTCAAATCTCCTTAAAGTGATATTTTAGGATTAATTTCTTTGATTTCCAGATTTTCACATAATTGAGCATGTTTCATAATGGGCCACTGCGAGAAAGTTCATGACATCTATTATATGAAGCACATAGTCCATGCAGATATGTGATTAGACAACCCCTGACCACAGAAGGAAGCATTAAAAAACTGGCCAAGTGAATGAGATACTTTACTGTGCCAACCTCAATCTTCTGTTCCTATCAGCCCTAATTATAGTAAACTAATTCCATTAGCTTCTTAAATACATTTTAAGCTACAGTACTTACAAGCTAAGAGCAAGGACTGCCATGTAATGGAGTTACCATTTTCATAACAACCTTTTCATTCTATCAAGCAAAGAATTTTCCATTAATTTTGTCATTCCAGAAGTTTATTTCTTTTTTTATTATTATTATTTCATTAGCTTACCTTACAGTGAAAACCAAAGAGCACTTTATTTACTTAACAGTATTTGCAATGCATCATCAAACCAAAGGAAAATATGAAAATACAATATGTGAAAGGTAATAAAATAGTTTAATATTCCATTCCTGGTAAGGTATAGAATCCAACATAATAAGGTACTATGATTGTTCTGTCACACCAAATGTTAGACAAAGTACACCTGTAGGCTGTTTTTTAAATGTTAGAATGCTATTAAGAGAAGTGATACTCTCCACTATAGTCAGAAACTTGGCAAGTCACAATGAAATTCAATAATTTGTCCTTTTTTAGAAAGAGAATAAGAAATAGGAACCATAAAGCGGAAATGAGGCTGAACCAAAAAATCTTTGTCTGAACAAGCTCACTCTTTAGGGGAGTTTGAAAACTTTTCTACTTTAAAATGAAAACTACATCAACTACAATACTCTAGCTATCTTTTTGGACATAGAGGTGTGTGACAATCACACACTATGATTAAACTGTCAGGCTAGAATTTCATTTAGGAAAATAATGATATTGTTCGGTTGCAATATCCTAAGAGGCGAATCTTGATATATTAATGCAATGCAATGCACTACATTGAAAGGTATGTTTCCTACAAATATTTCCACTAAAGCCAACATGACTTCTAAAGAAAAGGTGCATTTTCTCCATGGAAGACATCTGTTTCTACTTGACCTTTAAAAGTATTGCAAATACTTATGTACAGGTTTAAATCTCATACTTGTGCCACTGAGTTATATAGCACTTCCCCTGTGATGCAGAGAAGGCTAGAACTTTGAAGAAACTCAGTGGAGAGGGTGTCCTATTTTTGACAAAAAAGTATGAGTGTGTCCATGTGTAAACCTTTTGTATCATGAGGTCAGCAGTGCATGTCACAGGTCTGCACAGGCCTGTGTAGAGAATGAGTAACATTCTGATAGCTGTATGAACAGACAAGAGGACTACAAGGGGTTGTTTAAATAGTAAAATCATTATGGAAAACTGCCTGGATTAAATGTGGATTGTAAGTTGAGGATGGCAAAACTTTACTGCAGCAAGCATATTTTTGGTGTGTTTTGTCTGCTTAGGTGTATTGAAGAGCTGAAAATTTAGGAACTGAGGCAAATACTACTTCAGTCTTTAAAACAGTTATTTTCAATTCCTTCTCAGAGCTTTTGATATAATCTGAAGTTTTTTTAATGTCATGTAGAAGCCAAAGAACACAGACAATCCCATAAAAATGCTGGGAAAAGGGAACGAAGGGTCAGCCCAGAAAATGAACGTGAAAGCTTGGCAACAAAGGTTTCCAAAGCAAGCAAGTGAACATTAATGACTGGAGGATTTTCCAAGCAGGCAATTCCACCTACCTGTTACTGTAGTCTCAAAGAAAGGCAATTATTTCCTAATCCTTTATTAGAGGCTTCAGAGTCTGTTGTCCTGTAGTCCTGTAAAGAATGTTGGCTCTTTCTACAGGGAGCATTTGTGCAGCAGCATTGGTAAATACTTAAAGGGGAGCAAAAGAATGAAGAGAAAGACTACTGTGAAAAAAGCAGACTGTCAGACACAAGAGTAAGAAACTGGAAAAGAGGAAAGGACAAGGAAAACCTAGGAAAGAGGAAGAGATATTAAAAAGAGATTAAAGGACAGAGAGAACTGGAGAAAGTAAACAAAGACATTGGCAAAATAGAAGAAAACCAAAGGTTTTGAGGCGATAAACATTTGCCACACAGTTGTCTATGTATAAGGTCCTAAATGTGTTTATTTCCTGTATAAAGTTGCTGAATTTATTGATGTCATGATCAAAATATTCTTTACAATTATTTGAGGAAGACCACCTTAAATGTAAGTAAAGAAAAAGATTTCTTGTTAGTAGAATGGAAAACTAGGTACTAATCAGTGGTAGTCCAGCTCTAGCTGTGATAGAGCAAGCAAGAATAATGATACAGTTAAAATTGTTCCACACACACTCTTCTTAATTTGTACCTGTTTTCCTTGTGTTATGCTCACCTGTATTCTCTAGACTCTATACTTGATTATGCTCACCTTTCTTCTCCAGATGCTATGCTTGGAGAGGGAGCAGATGTTACAGTGAGTAAGCAGCATCTAGAGCTCTTTACCAGGAGGAATATGACAGTTTATGTTGATGATTTCTTCTTACTCCTTCAGGGATCCACTTGGAGTATTTTTTTTTTAATATTTGCTAACATGCTTTTACATCTTTCCCTTCCTTCCCCTGTCTGCAGCTCCGTATTGCATATGAATTCACTACATAGTACTTTTATGTGTGTTGAGAAGTATCTTTGAGTAGTAAATATATTTTTGTTTTCTTTGTTAACCTGAATATCAGTTTTGTGTGGGTCCAGGTCTCCATTTCTTTAACTAGCCATCAGTGAGTTGCATAAGGCTGTTGTGGATTCAGTGCCAAGCTTGCACTCCCTCTGATATCATCTCATGACTGTACTCCTCTACACCACATCCCATGTCTCCACTACTCAAGGCCTTTTTTAATCATACCAGAACTGCATTTCTCTGCCCTATGTCATTGTGTTAGAGTTGTAAATATGTCATTCAACACTGAATAGTTACTCATTACTGTTATCTGTGTAAAACTGTTTGGAAAATTTGCTTTCTCAGCTATACCATCCTGTCTTCAGACAGATGTAAAAACTCGAACATAGAAAGTATCTGCAAACTCAGTTATTACAGTCTCCATACAAACCTTATGACCTGTTCCTATCAATTCCAACACTATGTTACAGGGCTTATGAGACTGCAGTGCTCCCTGTGTTGTGTGATGCCACAGTTTCTGGGTTCCTTCTGTCCATGTATGTACTGGAAAAATGTGCAGATCCTAACTGGTGCTTGGTTGGCTAGTCACAATTAAATGTGGATCAATGCCAAATATTGACATAACTCATGCAACCTTTATGGGTTGGAAAAAGGCAACTGTTGTAGCACTCAAGATATGATGCAGATATTTTGACACTGGTAATCATGGGTCAGGGCCCCAGCTTGAGGATAGGCACCAAGATACATATAGATTAATAGAAAGAACTGGTGAACTTTTAAAAGGTCTTGAGGTCTTGTTCTAGGTGTTAAGGGATGCTAAGAATGTGGCTGCCTCCTCCTTTAGCTGCTCTGGCCAAGGATTCCCTTGTGCTAGGAAAATGAGTCCCAGCTGGGTGCACCTGAGGAGCCAGGGTCTCGGCCTTTACAACTCCTGTGGAATTCATAAATGAGTCATTTATAAAAGTAGCATGTCTGTGAAACATATCTCATTTTTCAAATTATTTGGGATTTTCCTGATGGAAGATCACATCTGTACAGTATTCTGTAGCTTATTGTGTAATTATTTTCTAATTATTGTCCAAAAGACCTTATTTTTCTTGAGGTTTGCTTACTGATATCACCATTTATTCCTGTTTTGGCGGTAACGTTTGGATATTTATTGGAAGACAAGATTATTTTACAGAATAAACGTCCATAAATCTCTTCATAAGTCATGTAAAACAACTATATAGACCAATAGAAAAACTCTTCACTTACTCTCCTCTTCAGTCTTATCAGATTGAGTGGGAAATTTTCAAGCACTCCTTTAACATAGTTTCTAAAACAGTTTTCATGTGAGTTAGGGTAACATTTGCATTGCCCTGAATGACACTAGAGATAAAGCAAGAGACTGAATCACTTTTGAAAATTTCTGCATAGCTGAAGTTCACGTCTATAAAGACTGATCAAAGGCTGACTAGAGCTACCCAGGAGGTTTTTTTTACCTCACCAAGCATATCAAGGCAAGGGATAAAATGAAAGGTTCACTCTCAGTTTTGATATAGATAATTATGGATAAATATTCTCAGTAGGAATTATAGTGACAGAATGCAATATTCATTACATTACAATTGCCTTTTCTTGACTCACATATAGTACTTGAATCTAGTGGTAAGAAAGCAGAAGGGGGGCTATTATGTTGAAGAAAGTGATCATGTCTGACTCCAGTGTTCCTCTCCTAGCCTATGACTTCAAGGTACCTATAGACATTAATTGTAATCTTGCAGCTTCCTTGTAAAGTAGTGTCTGCAAAGGAAGAAGCACAGTTTTTTCTTTTTTTTCTTCTAGCAAATTGCTAAAATTAGTCCCTCACTATGTATCAAATACAATTCCACAGCTTTTAAGGGAAAAGATCCATTTTCTGTACTGGTCTTTCTTTTTGAAATTGAAATAGTGCATTTAGAAATGGGAATGATATTATTATAGAAATACTAAATGACTGAAATTCATAAAAGGTAGCTTTAATCAGAATATACTGCAGGTGAAGCAGGATGAAATCAAAATCAAAGGTCATGGACACAGTCACAGGGAGTAAACTGAAGTTGTGTCTCTTTAATATTGTACACCTAAACATGGAAGTACCTTTGTAATTTGCAGAGGATATACCTCTTCTGCTCTACGTTCTCTTCCTTGTGATATTTGTTCTGACATAAATACAGTTCTGACATTCCTTGAATAAGAAGAGTCCTCTCATATGATATTATTTCCAAAGAAAGGACATTGCTGCTACATGAGGAAAGTTCTTTAACAAAGCTAAAAATTGTAAGCACAAACTGAAAAATACAAATGCCAAATAAGCTAAATAGCTAATTTTTCCCCTATGAAAAGCATTGGTAATTGCTCCTCTACAAGATACGCACTGGAACAAAACTGAATAAAGCCACCTCAACTTTTAACCCAAAGTAATGCCTTTGTACTTGGAATTATTCTGTGTGCAGGGACTTAATACGGTTAGTAAAAGAAAGCCTTCTCCCAGAACATTGTTTACAAAGACTTGGTAGCCCTCCTACCAAGGGGACAAAAATCTCATTTAGGATGGGATGTTCCCCTGAACTGTCATGGTGCTGAAAAAAAGCCCAATACTACAAAATCCATTCTCTTTGTTAATAAGAATCTTTTACTTCAAGGAGTCACTGAAAGCCTTGCCAATATGTAGCAACAGATTCCCTGACAAGGGCCTGTTTGAAAGAGAGGGAAGTCAATAAAAGTAAAGTGTAAGTGTACTGTTAATGGCAGGTTCTTGTAGGCATTTTCCCCCAAATTATACCATTCCTATTCAAATACCATCTCGAGAGTCTCAGATAGTGTCAAGTGCAATCATTGTTACTGCAGTTGCCAAGGTAATCAATTGAAATCATAATGAAGGGAACAGAAGGAAATCAATAGAGTCTGAAATTACAAATAAAGAGAAGCTATCGTTTAAAAGCATTTGGCTGAAATCTTCCATATTAATGGAGTCAGAAATGGCTGTGTCATTCAGAAGCAGTGTGGTGCGTAATTCACTTGAGTGCATTAGAACACCTAAAAGCTATTGCAGCAATTAGGGCTGCCTACCAAGAAGTGTCCACCTTAGAAGAAGCATCACTGAATTGTTTGTTTGGTTCCAATATATTTGCACATTTAAAATTATTTCTTTCCCAAAAACTGCCAGCATGATGCAATCACAGTAAACACAGTTTCTATCTCATCTTTAGATAAGAAGCTTATCTAATGTACAATAGCTCTCTGGAGCTTTCTTTCAGTTAAATGCCCTGCTCAGATGCAGCCCCATTGCAACATACAGCCCTTCAGTACCCCAGGGACCTTCTTATAATGGCAGTACTGAACGCTTGCACTCCTCTTTTACACATAAACTGCACTGCTGTCCTCACATAAATTATTGAAGGCAATTTTTTGGAGAGCACATCACTACACTTAGACAAAGGCATTCTAAATGTGACCAAGAGGGTGTTGTCCTTTTCTCTTTACTCTTGGTACTTCGGTAGCTACAGTCCTTTGGCAGGTAGGATGGCAGGATCCATTCTTTGACTTCAGAGAGGCAAGTAGGCAGAGAAGGAAGAGTTCAATATGCATCTCTGCTGTGAGTGCTCCACTCACCAAATGTTGTTGTTGCACCTTGTAAGGCCCAGTACATAATTATTCCAGAGGAGAAGCTAAGCGTGTTATTATAGTCTGTTACCACATTCACTTGGGAGGGAGAAGACATGGGTTCCAGCTCCTGAACCAACTGGAGCAGGGAATTGGAGTATTCATTGGAGCAAGAAAGCCAGGTCTCTCAGAGCTAGCCATTATGTCATGCAGCTATGTTCCCTCCCTCTCCCCTCTGGTGAGCGAGGTGGTGAATATTTAATAGTTTCATGCAAAATAGAACACTTTCTAGAGGAGGGGTTGAAAAAACCTATAACACCCTATAGCAGTGTTCTTAGACATTTTCTGTGCACAAGCAAATTACTGTCATGTGAACAAGTTAATCTGAGTCCTTCCTGAGAGGACTGCTCAAACTAGTCATTTCTGAAGGGGTGATATGCAAGTGTCCACCCAACATTTTTTTCAGCTGTGTTCACGAGAAAAAGATGATGTGGGTCAGGTTTTGGGTTATTTTAGCTTTTAGGCAGTTGCCTTGTTGAAATGTGACTTGGTCTTCTTAACAAAATTGTTTTGAAAAGTCAGAGAGCAGGAGTAGGAACCAAAATTAAGAAGGTACCTCCTTGCTGCCTGAAATACTGCTAGAAAAATGCCCAAGTATTGTGCAACCAAGCACTTTTTGCTCCAAAATATTGATTGGCTTTTGCATGACATTTAATAAAAACTTTTCATTACCAATTGCATAACAGCAATTAAAATCCTCATCAAATCTATCTTAACTGCTTATAGTCTTCCACTAGGGAGCATTTTCCTTGGCAAACATCTGCAGTAAAAGGCTATTTAATCTTCATAACTGAAACAGTCAGTTATGCTAATTCATCTCTTTTCTTGTCAGTTTACATAGAAATCTTGTATAGATCTCGTCTTCTGCATTAGGTGCATTGAGGCACGATTTGGCTTGCTCTGAGAGGAGAAAAGGCCTTTGTCTTTTCTCTGTCACACCAACTGAAGTTCGATCTGATCATTGTATGCCTCTGTGAAGGAGTTCAATTTGCTTACCTCTGAAGTCCATGGCTGCAAGCAGTTAAGAAGTAAGTATCTTTGATGGATGGACTCCTTGGTTGAGGACAGTGAATCATTGCATAACCAGGTAATACAAAGAAAAGAATAAAATGCTATTAACTAAACATGCAATCACTAACAGTATTTTATTCATACAGATTTATTAACAAAGACATTAGATACAGTATACTGAAATCAACCTAACTTCTCCTTTCTCTGGAAAGCATCAAACAAGTCATGATGGAAGGAAAAATACTCCTTCATATCCTCATACGTGAAAAATCAGGCATGATCAATTTTTTTCTCTCATGTCACATCCTAGTCCCTTGGGTTCCTCTGGCTCTCATTTTTCCATATTTGTGATCTCTGGGTGGTCCCTTTAAAAGTTGCCAGATGAATATTATCAAAAGGAAAGATGTAGAAGTCTTGAAGATACAAGGCTGTGCCTTCTAATATCTTTAGCTTTGCCTGCTGGCATCTGGCTCCAACTTTGAAGCTGTGAATTTTTTCTCACTTCCTCTTCTTGATGCTCAGTTCTCAGTTTCATCACCTACAGGAGCATCGAACCTCCATCCTCCTCTTTTTTTCTTCCACCAACCCACCCTCTCCCCCCTCCACACCCAAGAGGATTTCAGCTTTTACTGATGAAAACAGGAGCAACTCCATCTGTAAGAGAGTACTGAATGCCATTTGTATTTTTAAAGAAAGCTCTGCAAAGGAAGGAAAAGTCATCTTATAAATGTCTGGATAAAAGCCAAAAATAAATCAAATAAGTATTTACAGTTTAAATAATGTGCTGAATGTTTCTCTACTGTAAAGCCCTCATAGCAGATCAATACCGTTTACACTATTCACTTGCAGCAAGCAGTAAAAGTCTTTCAGTTCAACAGTTTCCAGCCATTTAACATTGTTAAAAAGACAGCAAAAACATCAATTGGGGGCATTTTCTCCTAAACTGAAATGGATCAATTAGTTTTCACGACATTCACTGTAGAGATGTAGGATTAGAAAAGAGGTAATATGGGAGGAAGACGGGAAAGAAATCAGTGCACCTCTTTTAAGTTAATGAAATAAGTTGCATACTTCTGCTCAGCAGGAGTAAATCTTCTTGAAGGGATTGACTTTCTTATAATACTGTGTTAATAACTAGTTCTCTACACATGTAGTATGGATTGCCTTATAAATTGATCTTGCTGTACATATGCAAAAGCAATGGCTTTGAGAGTCTAGTCTGTGACATTTGTCATGTCAAATCAGTTAGGCAACAGGGTAAATTTGTGATCAATACCACTTGTGCAGGAATAGGCATTCATTATTAGTAAACTCTAGAAGAACTATGCAGGGTAATTAAATATAAATGAATTGTTCCAGGTATTTTTGGAGTTAAAAAACAAAGTAATTACTTAGTTCAGCTAATGAATGCCTTTGTGCATCCCAGATCAACAAACCATTGTTTGTTGTTGTTAGCTTACAGAGAAACAATGGGGTTGTTACCACCATTTTAGCACTTCCACTGCAGAAGCAGAGAAGAAAAAACTTCTGAGGGAATAAAAAGAACCAGACTTGAATTCAGATTTTTTTTTTATTTGAAGCCTATCCTTTTTTTTTTTTTTTTCCTGTCTCTCTTGTCGATCTTCTTTTTGTAGTTTTTTCTTTATTGTTTTCCCTAGTAGCTACACAGTTTGTTGCTTGGATTTTTTTAAAATAGTTAAGTAATCACCTTATGCTCTTTAACTTTTTTTTCCTGTAAACAGAGTACAAATCTGAAGCCAAAGAGAATAAAAAACTTGAAGAGGCATTCAAAAAGTGTCATGAGAGACAGATTGTTACACATAGCTATCAAGTTCCAGGAGATAAATTAAATGTTAGAGAGAAGATTAGGGATATGATATTATTTCTCATTTATAACATATGTTCAGTTTTAACCAAGTGCTGTACAACTATTAGAAACAAATGAATTTAAACAATTGTGCATTTTTTGCTGGGGATATCCAAGTTTTTATCATGTAATATTGTGCTTTAAGTTTTTTGAACTAAAATTTCTGTAAAAAAAAAAAAAAAATAGAAAGAAGTTCAGCTCATTTATTTGGCTTGGAGGTTTTTTTGGTACTTCACAACAAGACAGGATTCTGTGCAAGTCCCAGGATCCTGCTAGGTGTCACAAAGTATCTGTGTACAAGTTAGTCATATTAAGAGTGTAAATTAGTGATGTACTGAAATGGCAGTTTCCTCTTCACTAATGTTCTGCTCATTGTACATTCATTCAGAGAGTCAATGAAAATGTGCTAGGCAAGTAAACCTGATTTTGCCATTCCTTCAGTTTTCCACATAGTAAAATACCTTCTTAAAAGATAAATTACTAATTTCTCACATTTTCCACATTTTCATTTAAGCACAAATCATCGTCACTTAGTAAAGATATAAATATTTCTTGACAGTAAAGACTGTAGCTTTTAATTTAATCATGGTCTTATTTTCTCCTTCTTCAAGCTTTCCCACTAGAATGGTCCTCTAAAGGCAGGGAAACCCAAGTTATGTAAGCTGTAGTTTCTTATGTCTCAGCAATAGATGCAGTTTTATTTGTTTAACAGTTTCCTGAGTTGCTGCGTGAAATCTTAGTGCAGAAATACTCTGCATTTTTGGCAGATCTAGAAGGTTAATGATACTTTTAATATATCAATAGCAGACCTCTCTAGTTCTTGTAAGACTTGGGATTGTGTATATGTGTCATTTGAGGTGCACTGACAGGGTTTTGTTCACCTGTATCAGCACTAGAGAACATACAGATACCAAAGTCATTTGTAAGAACAAATATTTCTAAATAAATTTTTAAAACCCCACTAGATTAGTACTTGGTGGTATGAGATGAAAACAGGCATGCTATGAGGAAAACTGCGCATAAATTATTTTCATCTAATTTTAGTTTAAATAAGATGGAGATTTTATGGATTTAGGTCAACAGAGATCATACTAAAAATGTACACTGCTTCATTCTAATGAGTTTGAAGGATGGCTGCTCTATTTTTCCTTCAATCTATTTCTGCCTTTTTAGTATGTAAGTACAATATGTTACCCTGGAATAAAACAAACTCATTCCTGAAAATACTCAAATGTAGGAGAAGCCCTTGCAGTTTCCTTTTAAACTTAATTCTTCACCAGGGTTTAACATATGGGTACTGAGACAATGACTTTCCAGAATGTAGTACTGATACTTTAGCAAATAGGAAAGATGGGGACAAGTCTTTCACAAGCAGAAGAGCCAGATCTACCTGCAGGTAGACAGATCTACTACTCTAGGTAAATGTCAGTTTGAATCTTGTCAGATGCTAGGAAGAATTTTGCCAAACTCTTCTGCATTGTGAGTTTTGCAATGAAATTTTGAAGAAAACACCTCTAAAAGTCAATCCCTGATCCTTGTGTGCTTATGTCTGAGAAATTAATAGGGACAAATCTCTTACTACTTTTCCTTAGTAATTGTTCACAGTCAAGAATTGTACCTGCATCATGACTAGTCCATTTTAACTACAGTACATGTGTGTTCATGAAAAGGAGAGAGTAGACCTAATCTAGGTGATCTTGCTCAGGCAGAGGGTGTGGACTGGATGATCTTCCAAGGTCCCTTCCAATTCCTAACATTCTGTGATTCTGTGAGTGACATCTGGTGAACCTGCATTGATGTCTCACCCACATGCAGTAGGAGGCATAAAAGTAGAGTAATCTCTTGGTCATCAAGCGTTTTTTCCTTCTTAAGAAGGACAAAAGAATGATCTGCAAACAGCCTTTACAGCTAGTCTGGTATAAAGTGAAGAACTAATAAATAAGGGCTAGACTCATTCCCTTCACAGTCCTGTGAATGTCCTTTAGTAATGAACACAATCAATATCCCTTCATAATGACTGATTTATCTCAGTTTATTGAAGAAGTAGGTTTATGTGGCCAAGATAGGTCCTTGCACCTTTACACTACCATGTTGCTACAGTCACACTGGAACCTGCTCCATGAATCTTTTTTAGTACTGGGCAGAGCAGAGGTCTTCAAAACCTTAAGCGCTGCAAGTTTCACAAGAGAACACAGGAAGTACTCTGGGAGCTATCCTGCTGTCTCTCAAAAAGCTGTAGCATACATCCCAAGTTTCTCAGGCCGCAGGAACACTACACTAGAGAGTTTGTGAATGCTTTAGCTCTGTGGGGAGTTTCCAAACTTTTAGACTGTGGAGAATCTGATAATGAGAAGCTATGCACAACCCCATAGGAAATGAGATTTCAATAGATCTGCTTCTCAGAGACACTATTAGGATCTCAGATGTTCAACCGTCTGCACTGGCTGGGTGTGGAGCCATTTATGAAAATGTACTCTTTGTCAGCAGGTGTACACCATACTTTTCAGATTTTGTTTTGTGTGAAGAGCTTCCTTAAGTGTCTCTACTTTTATTCTTAGTATGGATAATGCTTGCACTTTGAAAGCATAATTTGGGCAAATGAACACTAAGTACAACAATTTTATTTCACATTTAATTTACTAAAAATGTCAAGTTGCTGCTCCCCAAAATGTCTTTACAAAAATAGTTTCTATAGAATCAAAACATACCCTTTGTGTGAACTTCAGCTAGCTGCCAAAGGCTCTGTCCTAGGTTAGTCTGTGGGCTGGCTGCCTTTTGCAAAAGAGGTGCCTGGAATAGATCAAACGTGGAAAAAAAATCCTTTATTTTAAAGCAAGGTTGTTTCTATATTCAGGCCAAATTTAAACTGGAGAAATTACGTTCTGGCTCCTTCATGCTTTCATTTTCCTTTACTGGCTGACAGTTTCTTTAGTCCTTGCAGAGGATGTATATCCATGCTTGTGTGAGAACCTGTTCCTGGAAAGATCACTCATTTGTGTATGCCATTCAAATGTTGTGGGACATTTTGAGGTTCCTAGCCAAATGCAAATATAAAAATTATAAAAAGGCTTTCAGAACAATAATTTTATTGAAAAGTGGATTGTTAAGGCTAAAGCCTTCTTTGATCTGGTAAAACAAGTTTGGGAAACAGAAGTAATGTGTTTTATTAGATCAGTAGGTATAGCTGGATAAAAGTAGATATAAAGCGCTTTTTTGATCAAATTTTGGGGTTTTGCTGTTGATTGCTATATCCATTGTTAAGATTTTCCATACTTTTCAAATATGAGTTGTGCTATTTCTTCTAATCTGGTGCCAGTATATATGGGAAATTCTTCCTGCAGAGTGTAAGGTTTTAAATGTTTTCTCTGAAGAGATTTTTTTAAACAGAGGGTACCAACCTGCTTGCACTTCCAGATGTGACTAAAACACAGATGCAAGGATAGTCTGCAAGGATAGTCTCCATCAGTTTACCCCAAGGCTTTCTACACAGTTCTGGAAAGATATAGCTTTAGCATAGGGAGTATAACTGAACCAACCATCCTCTTTTAGCAGTGAAGGCTCAAGCTGTAAAAATCTAGCAGGACAATTATGTACATATACAGAGTGTATCTCATGTCAGTATTCAGCAGAGGTTTGTTCATACCTCAGGGCCTAATAGAAACAGCCACTCATGCTGAGCAATTGCAAACACCTGTTGCTCTTAACCAGAGGTCCAGGGTGATGAATGTTTCTTTATTAAATGTAACCATTTAATAAATACTTCAGTGATGATCTGGTTAACTCTTAAGGGCTTCCCCAAAGTGACATGCTCCTTTTATCCCCATGGTAGTTGAGATGCTAGTTCTCAGAACACTGCAAGATAAGGGATCTCTGAGTTTTTCTGCCCTTAAGTGTGAAAATGGAATGGAAGCTAATAATTGCTTTCTTGGAGGAATGTTGTGGAGATCACACAGTTAATGTTTGTATGACTTCTAATGTGTAAAGTGCCGTGAGATAATTCTTACCATATTAGCATAATCTGTGTAGGTTCTTGTATCTTGCATTTCAGTAATGAAGCAAGATTCTGTGTCTGTCCATGTGTATGGGCAGTCCCTGAATGGAAGTTGAGTACAAAAAACAGATCAAGCTTGTGGCTTGTTTTGGGAGCTTTTGTAAATGTCTATGTCATTTGTATCACTGGCATACTCAGCAGGCAAGAACTAGCCAGATGATACTTAGTAGAGCTTCAAAGAATGATAGTAGCCCTGGAGACTTTGCATTTAATCACAGATGATTAATGGGAGTTGGGGAAGATACTTTAAAAAAATTACCTTTACTTTTTGATTGTTAATTATTCATGAAAGACTAAGAACAAGAGTACACTGAAGCAGGATAACACATTTTTAAGCATTATAATAAAAGGAAATTGATCACCTAGTTAGTATGCAAGCAGCTAAGTACAGCAGGGTCAGCTGTGCTAATTTGAGAGTCAGTTTGGGAGTTTAGCAAAGCCTCTTACTGCCAAGTGGCTTACTTCAGTTTCAATTAAAGAAACTGAACTGAACAGGCTTGAACATATCCATGTACCTGCTATGGGATGTTTACCTACTGACATTATAAAAGAGAAAACTGGACTGGCTTACTCCAGCAAGTAAAACATCTAAATGTAATTTTAAAATTATTTCTTAAAGTATTTTGCAAAGATGAGTGTTTATCATGACAATAAGGAAGCTGTGTTTCCCTTTGATTTGAAACTTAAACACAGAAATGTGAGGAAGGTTTTTTTTTATTATTCACACTTTTCCCCTTTCACATTCTTTTCATATTCTTTTAGGAATGCATTATTCAATAAGAAAAAAACCAAATAAAACCCAACCCAATGTAGAGATTAAGTATTTAAAAAATAAATAAAATCTATTAAATAAAACATATAAATGAAAAGACAGCAAATAAAATCTTCTCCTTATTTTTCTTTTTAGGGTGCGATTTTTTCACATGTAATAGTCAGTTCCAGATTGACTGGTATAACTGGGCTCACTCTTCCTCAACTCATTTTCTAAAGCAAGTCACCATCTATAG
>VXBZ01006114.1:2169-35032 GCA_013399135.1 Heliornis fulica
CGCCTTTGCCGGGGGGGCGCCGGGCGCGGCGGGGACGGCGCTGCCGGCCGGAGCTGGGCCGGCCGGTTCCGAGGCACACTCACCGGAACCCCGCCGAGCCCCCGTCAGTGGGTAAATCGGTATTGTTTCATCGTTTATGGCGGAATAAAAGCTCTTCTCTACGTGTGGGCTTGGGGTCTTTTTAAAATTGATTTTGAGCTCCCGTTCGTGATGCGGGACGGCGCAGCAAAGCCGCGCCCGGGAACTGGGTTTGTACCGGAGCATCTGCGGAGCCTGGTAGGAGTGGGCAGGGCGTCAAACCTGGCCGGCCGTGCGGAGCTTGTTCCGTGGGGTCCGTTGTTGTCACGCACGGATGGTTCACGTGAGGCCGGGCTCGGTTCGTCGGCCCGCGTTGGGTAGGCAGGGCTTTGCTGAGCTGGACTCTCTCCACACGGGGACTTTATTTCCCAATGAGTATCCTGTCAACTCACGGTGGGGCTACAAAAGCGAAGCATCTTTCGCTCGCTAAAAATCTCGTGCAGTACGAAAGACATCATCTGCTAAGCTTTGAAAACGGCCTAAGAAGGTCTGCGCCTACTTAGTATGATGACCCCAGGTGTCTTCAAAGAGCAGTGTCAAGTTCTGCAACACCTGACGTACTCTTATTGTTTCACAGGCAAAGTAATAGTTCTGTCATACGATCAAATTCCCCAACAACAACATCTCAGATTATGGCCAGAAAGAAAAGAAGAGGGGTACGTTGCGTTTAATTCTTTTTCCGTGTGACCATTGCATGCGTGCTGTGATTTTTGCCCTTCAACTTTTTTTAATAAACTTAATGTGTTTTGGTTTGGTTCTTTTTTTTTTTTTAATAGATTATAGAGAAAAGGCGCCGTGATCGTATAAATAACAGTTTATCAGAGCTGAGGCGGCTTGTGCCAACTGCTTTTGAAAAACAAGTAAGCCCTTTTTTTTTCTTTCCCTAATGCTGTATCTCATCTGGCAAAATGTAAGTTCTCTTGTAAAACTCATTAAAATAATATTGTATGTGTCCTGATCTGGCACAAAGCAGACATTTCAATATAATGCTTTGTTGTGGCAAAACTGTTAGAAGCATAATTCATTATAAGGCTGAAAAACATTTCCATTCTTTGGCCTGGTTTTTCCCTTAAGGGTGACAGTGTTCATGTAGCTGCTGTTCTTTCGATGAATTCCAGTAGTGGTTCTGTTAAAAATGCGCTTTACTTCATATTTGCAAAAAACCCACCAACATAAACAAGCCCAACATAACTCCCCCAAACCTGTTTGTCAGTTAGCCTTCTGTCTAAATCTTTGAACATAATCTCCTTTTCCCTACTTTATTTTTTTAAACTGTAATTTTTGTTGCAAATTAATCAATCCAGTTTCCCAAAAAGGGAACAGAGTCTGGATTATTTGCATTTTAAAATGCCACTTTAGAATCAGTGCGTTAGGAGGGGGAATGGGCCCCGTGTCAGGTCAGCTGGTGAGGTCAGGGGTATTTTCAAAGACTTCTAGTGAGCGAGTGTTCAATGGGAAGGCTGGAAGGATCCAGCTAACTTCGGTGAACTTTGGTTCAGCTCCTGCGTCATGAAATTACAGACCGAAAGCTTAGAATACAATCTGTGCTGTCAGAAGGACATTCTGTTTATGCCATTCAAATTCAACTATTTACTTTCCTTTTCATATCTTGCTTTATGGGGCGGGGAAAGCTTTGATTTAATATTGAGCCTAGTTCCTGTTTTACTGGAGGTACCTGAAGATCTATGGATGTCTGTAATTGACACAGTATTTCAATAAAAAGGAACCAACCGGGGCTAAAGAACCTGACTGCCTTGTAATGGTAAAATAAAAAAACATAAAGGAACGTTTGATAGCAGGATTGCAAGGTGCTGAATCTATGTGGTAACTGCATGGCCAGCATCACACCATGTTAGGCCTGTTATATCCCTGGTATGAAAAATAGCTAAAAGACCATTTTAAATAGTGTAATTGTGGTGGGAGCATCACCTGTGTCACCTGATTTTAGTAGTAATTAGTAGTTCTAATTGTGCCCTTGGGTAGGTTCTGGCAAACCAGGAATGACAGAGGTATTTTCAGCTAGATAAACAGGGGCAAGAGACAACAGTTGTTTGTCCCATTTTATTGTTTACTTCTTCAAAACCACAAACATTATAAAACAAGTCCTACAGAGCCTTTGGAAATTACCCAGCACCATGCAGTTTTTAGCTATTAGTCACTCTCACTGAGATGGCTTGTACTGTCTGTGGAAAAGATGAAGTCTGAGCAAAGTACAGGATGCAGTTGCATGTAAAATGCGGAATTCTGACCAAAATTCGTATGCACACCCAACATTTGTACAGGCAAAACCCTGAAAGCAATAAGTGAGTTGAAAAAGAAAGTGCACTGGCGTAAAAAGGAGTGCGTGCAGTATTTTGTTCAGAAAGCCCCACCATTTTTCTGCAATATGCCAAGGACAAAGTCCTTTTCCAGCTCCTTGACATTCAGCTCACTGAAGTTTCCAAGTTGGAGGTTTAGTTTCGCTTCCGCTTCCATCCCTCCCCAAATCACAGCTCCGCTCTCCGGAGTCCCTCGACGAGATCTGTGCTGGCAGAGCGGAGCTGTGGTGCAGGAGTGGGAGCGCTCCCTAACTCACACACCTGTAACCAGGGTGAAAACAGCCAAGGCGGCAGCAAGGTGGCCTGGATGATTACTAGGAGGAGAATTTGGCTTGCAGGATGTGGTCCACCAGTGGCTGAAACTTGTGCAGCCTTGGTTTAAACTGATGCCAAGGGGTGATCTCTTGCACTGGAATAACATTTGTGTGGTTAACTCAGTTACAGATACTGAAGGGAATGTAACCACACAAAACATAAAAAAAGTTTTATGTATAGATTATTAATGCTGTCTTTTGTGTGGTATTTTATATTTTCACAGCACTTTTTCATAGCTCTCTGAGGCACCCTCAGTAACAGAAAAGACTTCACTGACAGAGGAGCTAAACCCTTACTTTTTCATAGTGCTTGGGCTCACGTCCCTGCAGACTAGGGCTCTCTCTCAGTAACTTAAAGCACTGCAGGCTGTTGGGTTGTGGTTTTTTTTTCAGTCAAGAATGGGAATAGAATATTCAGCAGTCAAATGACATGTTGAAAGTTAATAGGTGGTTAAGAAAGAGGAATACTTCTCGGTGTGTGTCCATAGGGACACCTACTGGTAAGAGCCAAAAAAATAATGTTGCCGTAGGGTCTTCATCCATCATCTCTGTGCAGACCTGTCCTGTCAGCTCTCCATTTGTGCTTGGTGTTAAAAAGAAAGTCCAGAAAGTTAAGTCTTTTCTTTCATTTCACAAAAATGTCATCTATACGTTATTTGCAATGCCAGAGCTGCACTGAGCTTCATAAAGCAAAATTGTGGTGCTGCTGCTTGTATCACTAGTTAGGCCTTATACAGTCTGGGAGGCAGATGCTCATGAAAGAATTAAGTCAAGAACGTCCTAATGATAGGGGAAATTGAAACCATAAGGCTGAGCTCAGTGGAAAGTATATCAAATTAAAGTTTCTACTGCTTGTAAGCCTTTATTTATATGACTCTCTTATCTCAAAGGGATCTGCCAAATTAGAAAAAGCAGAAATACTGCAGATGACAGTGGATCATCTGAAGATGCTGCAGGCGACGGGAGGGAAAGGTAAGGAGCCAACGGTTTCTTTTCTAATATTTGGGGAAACCTCAAAGAAAAAAAAAGTGCTTTGAGGGGCCATGATAGGCGTTTCCAGATTAGAGGAGTGGAAATCAATGCTAATGGCAGGATTGAACTCGTGGGAAAGAACTACTGGGACAAAAGAAGCACTTGACCCTGGGCTTGTGTTTGCTTTCATAACACTGTGGGAGTAAAGGCTTCATTCACAGGCAGCCCAGTCAGAGATTTGTTTGGGGTTTCCAAAGAGCACTGAAATCTGCACAGGGAGACAAAACAAATACACAAACACCAAACATAAACAGGAGGTTTGTGGCAACAATTGTGTAGCACAAAACCCATGCTAAACCTCATTACCCAGCAGCTATACCGAAGGAAGTGGATGGAGAGGAACTTGCGTTACTGTTTGTATATTTTCTTTGAGAAAAATGATGGTTAGACCATCTCACTCACCAGAATAAAACCCAGTCTTGCTCTGTGTAGCTCCAGGTATCTGACAAAGCAGACGGACAGACGCCTTCAGTCGTATTTATGTGCTGTAGCTGTGTCAGAGGTCTGGGTAGGTCCCTGTTAGCGGGTGCTGGCGTGATGCAGGGGCTGCGCTGCCTGACCCACTAGACCAGCCGGCTGTCGGGAGTCCAGCGTACCTCGGATTGTGCAAGCTGACAGCCCCGAGGCTGGAGGCCAGATGATTTCAGCCACCCACGAGGTATTCTGTATAGTCATGATTTCGGAACTTATTTGGAGTGAAAAACTTGCTGGCATCCTGTAAGCAGGGTCCCACACCCCGTGCCATCAGCTGTGACTGGGGCTCAAATTGTAATGGAAACCAGACGATTTTTCCTTACCCACTCTGCCATACAGGTAAAGGCTAAAAAAAGAGGCAGCTGCTGCTCTCTCTTCCTTTTTTTAATCAAACTCAAAGTTTTTTAGCTCGTGACTGAACTACTGCTCCTCTCTGTACCTTGCAGCGATTACAGAATTTGACTTAAAATCAGCGTGTGCTTAAGAACAGGTGGTTTTAGGAAAGCATGTCGAAGGCTGCTGTGCTGTTACGTGTGAATATTAACACCAAGCTAACATACATATTCTCTAGGTCTTAAGAGGCTTTTGCTAGGAGTCCGTTTAAGCCTGAAATTTGCGGGTAGCTTGTTCTGTAAGAGGTGGAAGGGATTTTTTCACCTTTCATATAACAGACATACTTCTCGTTTCCTCGGAAAATGTGCAAAATTAAGAAAAAAAAGTTAAATTTTATATCTAAAAGGGTCCTTTACAAAGCCCTGTTGGGTTGGTAAAGCTACGCTCTAGAAAGTTACAAAACGCCTGAATTGATCATACTTGTGCAATTTGAGTTCAGATCCAATGTGCGTGTGGGTGCTGTCTTTAATTGCGTAGTTGTGTGGTGGTTTTCCACACTCATCTGGTGCATGGGGCGGTCGATGTTCAGCCACTGAGGGAAGAAGCAGGGATTGTCTCCTTTCATCCTCCCCACTCGATGTGCAGCCCAGCTGGGCCAACCTGACCCTCACTTCGCATTGCACATTGTTTCTCTTCAAAGCTGCGGCAGCTCCCACCCCTCTGATGTCCGCACCGGCAGCAGGAGGGCCAGGAGGTCACCCCTCCTTTGTCTCTCTCCCTGACTGAAAACAGTATGTGGGGGATTATTTAATAACTGGGTCAGGTCAGGTGGCCTAGCCAGAGGGGCAGGGAATGAAGTGCCTGGGATGGGAACTGCCGGGCAGAGAGAGGTGTCAGCAGAGCCCTGGGCTCTGGCTGAGGCCAGACAAGCTGGATTTCCTTAGTGTTTGCTAGCATTCCCGGGACCTGCAGTCTCTTCCACCCGTGCGCCGTTGCCGTTGTGCCTCTCCCTGACCCATTTGGCACCAGCATGCCCCTGGCTGCCGGAGGGTGGTGGAGGGAAGGATGAAGCATCGGGGTGTGGGGAGAGGCGATGCTGACTTACACCTGTGTGAGCCCAATGGTGCCGGGTGGGCAACCACGGCTTCCTTTGTGCCATATACGTCCCCATTTATTACTGGCAGTCCGTAGCACATAAGTATAATACCCAACCACTTCACCTTCTCCTTCTGACCTAGAGATAAGGGTGATCTCACCACATGGATTAAGAACTTTAAGAAAAAGAGGTTTGTGTGTTAGTACTGGGCAAAGTTTAAGCCTGCATTTCCTGCTTGCTTAATGTTTTACTCTGCAACCTAAGTAACAGCTTTAAAAACCATTTCTTAGGGTGCTCTTAAGGCAGATGTTTGCTTTATTTGCAAGTATAATTATTCTGAGTTTGCGATTCATCTTCCAAGCCAGAAACTTTTTTGAATCAGCAAAATAATGAGTCCCATCATTTTTCCTATGGACAAAAGCTATTATTGCAGCAGGGAGAAATGGATCCTGATGCCCTTATGCTCGCCTGCTTTGAGGGCTGGAGAGAGCTCATCCTCTTCCTCCTCACACAGAAATGGAGGACACCCACGATGGGGAATGCCCGGGGCTAGGAAAGCCAGGGTGGAGTTGGCCACTGCTCAGCATGCTGAGCCCGAGGTGGGCACAGCAGAAGAAAATGTGACACGGCTCCCATCCCTTTTCTGCTTTTCGGAGCTGCCAAGGCAGGCGTGCTGCTGCCTCTGAGGTTCTGCACGGACTTCGTGTTTCCACCGCCCTGATGCAGGTGTGGGCAATGGTCTCTGTTCGTGTTGAGTTATTACTTTGGCTTGCAGCCAGGGCTTTTTGCTGACCGTGCAAGCGAGCACAGGAGAGGAGTAATTTGTCAACAGCGAGTAGCTCGCTGGGACCTTGGTGGTGTTTTATTGCAGCTTCACTGCAAATTGAGCTTGGGTGACTGACACCTGGGTCAGCAAGTGACTTAATCAGTGTCCTGTATGCAGAATAGGCAGGTTACCAGGATAGCTGAAGGAAAATGCTGAAGAAAAATGGAGACTTCCCATTTGTCGGCATGTATGTGTGTGGGTCGTGGTGGAGGATGTTCTTGGGTTTTGGAAAGAAACAAGAAACTATATATTTAAGTCTCCCTCAGAAGAGGGAAGCCAGTAAAAGGGAAACCTGGAAAAGATAACCATCAAAATGAAAACATAATAGAGCCTGGGAGTCCAAGCTCTCATCTCCGCTCTGTTTTCATGTCTCGGCCACCATAGGAGACTGAGAGGGAGCCAGGATCACCAGGGCTTTGGGACACAGAGCCAGCAACTCAGACTCAGGGGAAGCTGGTGACAACCACATCCCCCACGTCTCCGGTCCGGCGGGAGGGAGGCCGGGAAGCCCTGGCTTGAGCCGCGCGCTCTCAGGACTCCCAGGCTGGCTGAGTCGTGGCCAGAGCTGGGAGGCAGCTTTGGCTGTGCATCAGACCCTCTGAAGCTGCCGGAGGTCCTGGAGCCTCCGGTGCAGAGGCAGTCCCCATGCCAGGCTGGCTGGCACCCGAGCAGGTACCCTGCAAGCTCGCCACTGCTATCCTGCCGGGTGTTTGTTTCTCAGGAGATCACTCAAACCACAGCGTTGCCACAGATCGCTTGGTTGCAGTGGACCTGGCAGGAAAAAAAAAGCTGCTTGCTTTGTTGGGGTGTTGGGTTTTTTTTTCCCTTTTTCTGTCCTCCATAACATGGGCTCACCAGTCTGCTGGCTGAGCAGCACTTCCCTTGGGTTTCATACAGCTTCAGAGGAGCGAGGCAGCCTGCGTCAAAAACGCTGTTGCAATTTTGCAGGAAGGGGGGTGTAGTGTGTGGGGCATTTGGGGTGACATGTCTTTAAATGTGCCCAAGTTAATTCTGTAATGCGGGCTTGCAGTGACAGAAAGGCTCTGTTCTTGCCCGAAAATTGGTAAAAGTGAAAACAAGGATCTAAGGTGCTAGTGTGTTTCACAAAGACTGAGATGATTTCATGCCAGAGGTTGCAAGGCCTAATGCAGGTATTGCTGCCACATTCCTCCATGAGAAGGGCACTTGATCTTTATGGACACATCCTAGTCACACATACCTAAAATTTTTCACTGAAAGCAAGAGGAATAAACGCTATTCCAGCTTGAGAGTAGATAGGGCATTATTCCCTCAGGAGACTACTTTTAAGCTAAAATAGGGAAAATAAAATCAATTGAAGTAGGATTTTGTAGTTGATGAGCTGCAAGCGAGGCACCAGATTCGATGTTCAGACCCTTTTAGAAAAGGAGTATCTTTTCATGTGCATTTAATAAGGCAAATATTTTTTTCCCCAAAATGCTTTTTTGTCCCAAGCTTGTGAAGCTCCAGTTGCAGTTTGTTGAAATACCTCATGGACCATATGACTGTCAGTCTTCCATCTCCAAATTAGCAATGGCATTACATAAAACATTTTCTCAGTAAAGCTTTTTATTGTGTGTGTGCAGGGTCATGACAAGATGTTTTTCGTTTGCAGTTAAATAACACCGTATGTCATATTGTCTTAATGTCTCTGTGAAGTAGATGGGACCGCAGCAGCAATTACAACAACTGCCTCACAATGTCGAGAAATAGTTTGAGAGCGTTCCTGGGAATGCCAGCTTAGGGAAGAAAGGGCAGGGCAGTACATGCAAGCTCGCTGGTCTCCAGCCTGTTTCTCTGTGTGCATAACTAACGCGTTCACACGCGTGCACAGGGTCAGTAGTGCGCTGCAGCAGCTTGCTGAGGAATTTCAGGAGAGGCATCGTATATCTTTTTAAGTATCACAAGTACTTACGGACTTAACTCTTTTCATTTGTGCGTTGTTGGCTAAAACAACTGCAGCCTATTGCATTACAGGGGTGGTCCCACAACCCATTTACAGATCAGAGAACAAAATTCTCACGTTAAAAACATTTACCTGTAAATGGGAGATCTGGCAGCTGAGCAAGGACCAGGTGAGCCCCATCACCCAGCGATGTCTGGGAAGCCAGCTTGACACTCAACACATCTTTTGCCCTTCCCTTACAGGTTACTTTGATGCTCATTCCCTGGCCATGGATTTCATGAGCATTGGCTTCCGGGAGTGCTTGACAGAAGTCGCGAGGTATCTGACTTCAGTGGAAGGTCTCGACACATCTGACCCCCTGCGTGTTAGACTTGTGTCTCACCTGAGTACCTGTGCCTCTCAGAGGGAAGCCGCCGCCATGACCTCCTCCATGGCCCATCACCACCACCCCTTGCACCCGCACCACTGGGCAGCCGCCTTCCATCACCTCCCAGCCGCCTTGCTGCAGCAGAATGGACTTCATGCCTCCGACGCTGCCCCGTGCAGACTCTCCCCCGACGTGCCCCCCCACAGCTCCACCCTGCTCACAGCCACCTTCGCCCACGCCGACGCTGCCCTCAGAGTCCCTTCAGCTGGCAGCGTAGCTCCCTGCGTCCCCCCTCTCTCTACCTCCCTCTTGTCCCTCTCGGCTACCGTTCATGCTGCGGCAGCAGCAGCCACGGCGGCTGCCCAGAGCTTCCCCCTCTCCTTCACCGGCGCCTTCCCCATGCTTCCCCCCAGTGCAGCCGCCGCCGCCGCTGTGGCTGCGGCCACAGCCATCACCCCTCCGTTGGCAGTATCCGCCACCACCAGCCCTCAGCAGGCTGGCAGCGGAGGCAGCACGAAACCCTACCGACCCTGGGGGACTGAAGTTGGAGCCTTTTAAGTCCCCTTCCTGGGCAGGCTCCCTCCTCTCCCTCAACACACATGTGTGTGCGCACACACCCCTCCATGTGCACACCCACACCTATACATGAGCCTGCAGGACTCGAGGTGTCCTTCCTGCTCAGCCTGGCCAAGTGGACACCTTCACCCAAAGGGCCTGAGAGGTGCTGGCAAGCCGACCGAGGAATGGCACAGCTATCCTCATTTCGTGTGTAGGAGAAGACACAGGATGATATCATTGTCGCCTTCTCCTCCTCCTCCTTTTTCTCCTTCTTCTTTCCTTCTTTCTCCTTCTTCTTCTCGGTTTGTTTTGCCAGAGTCACCTTGGGAGAGCAGCAAAGGCTTTCAGAAACAGCATGACCATATCGGCATATAGAGGCTTCTTGGGAAATAGATAGACTCTAGAACTAATAATTCTCCAGCTATGCATCCTTGTTTGGCAGAGAGGTGAGGGATAGCACCTACCAGGTCTCCCCTGGCTAGAAAAGGAGTTTGAGTTTCATAAGTGCCTGACATTGAAAATAATAATAATAATTTAAAAAAAATAGTATATATGTGTGTGTTCTGCTAAAACAAATAACATTGTGCAGGTATGGAAATGGTATGGGAGAGAAGTGAAATCCTGCATTTAACTTCAGAACTGGGATACCTTTCCAGGGAAGAGCATGCTCTTGAAGGGGAGAGGGGTTTTTAGCCAAAAGATTGACAAGGAAGAATGTTTGACAGGCCAAGTTCTCACTTCCTTAGTTCACTTTCTTTGTACAGACTTGCCAAATTGTGACATCTAGCATAGCATTGGTAAAAGCAATTATCAGTGCTGGGATTAATGAACGTTTCAGTGCTGCCTGTGAGCCTTGAGGCACCCTTTTTATGGCTTAAACATGGTGCTAGCTCGAATCTGCACAAATGGTGACTTGGTCATGCACCCAGAAGTAACCACCTGTTTAAAGCGCGCGCACTTGGATACAGTTGATTCATGCCAATCTAAGAGGCTCAGTGCAGCAAGAGTTCAAATTAACTTATTTAGCGGTATTTGGACATTTAAGTGTAGCCAATCTTCACTATCAGCTACAGGGAGAATGATCACTCTGGGTATGAAGTTAGGGTAGGGACAATGTTTAAATTGGCTATTAACATGCCAACATTGTAATGTGGGTTTGATTCCAAACCAAAATGAATGTATTAAAGGGTATGTCAGTAAATTATTTCGTCAATACCCAGGCAACTAGTGCTGCATAAAACGGTTTGCTTTCATTTTTTATTACAGTGACTTAAAATAACCGAAGTATTTTAATACATCCAGTCAAGAACTAGAGACTTTATGTAATAAAAAAAAAAAAGACAAAACAAACACAGCATGTATTATTATGCACTTGATTTCTCTGCTGTGTGGAGAAAGCAATAAGCATTGAGAATGTTAAACATTATGCAAAATATACTTTAAAATATTTGTTTTAAAAATACTGTATCTAGTTGGTCTTTTATGCATTACTTTGTTAACCTTTTTTCTATGCAAAAGTCTTTACATATCACTAATTAAACGAAGTCCTTTTTGACTGCGTTTTATGGATGATTTGTTGCAATTTTTGTTTGCTCTTGAGGATTACTCATGGTCTCAGAGTTAGTTTCCACCACTGGTAACACACAGCCTATCGGCAGCTCCATCTTCTCCTGCTCCCCTTGCCCAGCCAGGGAACCTGTCTCATACCTCGGGCTCTGAATTAGGCAGAAAAAAGCGGTCAGTAAATCGGCAGAGGGTTTCAGGGTTGTAAACTGATTTTGCATTGACATCTGTCCGTCCTGGAGAGCCCTAGATATCATTGAGATTTCTAGGTTCAGCTTTCCTCCAGATCCTTACTCAGGGCCTGTGTTTAGAATGGGAAAATGTTATCCCAATGACATAATTAAGGGATAGTTAATAACTGAGGGAGAGTAGTTTTTACCTCCAGTTCTGGCCTTCTAATTTGTGAGTTCTCACTGAGTCAGGGCTTTGTTATGGTTTCATCTGGGATCTGCAAGGCCCATCTGTGGAAGACATGTAAAGCTTTGTCCATAAGTAGGAGTACAAAGTCTTCCATGCCTGAAAACCACTGCGCAATCATTATGCCCAAACAACAGCTGACAGGCTGAGGCACAGGAGTGAGGCAGCTGCCCTTCAGCCAGACAGAGGCTTCATCTGTCATCAAAATGAAACAGCTCAGTATCTTGCTCCCCATCATTCTTTTCTCCTAAATGTTAAGTAAGTATGTAACCCATCCTTGCCTTCATCAGCTGGTCTGCAGCCCCCAGGCAAGGTGGGGTTGTGGTTTGCCAGAACAACATGCTGTCCAATGTAGAAAATGGGCAAAAGCGGTGTAAATCAGGCTGGATCTTCTTATCTTCCTTAAGTTATGTTGTTAGGAGGGGGTGGGGGTGGGGAGGAATAATCAGGTATTTTTTTGTTTCAGGACATAAATGCTGCACTGCTGTATTGTCAAGTTCTGAAGCACGCAGTGCAGGTTTGCTTTCCATGTGAGCAATTTCTAGAATAAAGATGACATCAACGAACTAGTAAATAGATAAAAAGAGGGGCTTTATTTACCTGAAAAAGAGCAGGTTGCAGCCCTACTTGACTTTAAGCTCTTAACTGTTAACCTGTCTTTTAAGAGCATGGTGGGTCTCCCATACGTCCTCATGGTGTGTTAAAAATGGGCAGCTACCCAGTTGGTTCACTCTAAATGATGTGCCCCAAAACATGAGCATTTGTTGCTATTAATACAACATTTTACCTCATTCTACAAACCTGGAGTTTGAAAAAAAATACTTCTAAGAGACAAATGAGATGGAAGTGTAGTTTAGTGTCTTGAAACAGCACATCACGGAGGAGGGATTTGTGAAGCCTGTGTACTTGGGCTTATCCCATTTTCACTCTCATCAAGCAGACCAAATTCATGGACTCTGAGGTGCTGATGTCTCCTCACTTTCCTTGTTTTGCTGTCTTTTGGTTTGGTTTATTTCATCTGAGTCACCTGAAGGGACCAGCACATCAGGCTGGAGCTCAGCCTTCATGTCAGATTAGTTCTGAGCTCTTGTTGGGGTCTGCGGTAGCAGGTGAAGATCTACGTAGTGAGAAATTAATGGAGAGGAAGCGTATTTCACATGGGTTGTTGGAAAGCCATCAGAGGGCAATAGCTTTTGATGGTTTTAGTTGTAGCTGTGCCAACAGGTCAAAGCTGAAGGAGTCTACGAATTTTAAAAATAGAGCATAGGAAAACTGTTTCCTCAGCATAACTGAGATCCAAGACGTGGGACTCATGGCTCTGCATGCAGCCTTGCTTCATCTCTTTTGTATCTTTATCTGCATTCAATGATGAAGGGATCTGGAAGAAGAGGAAAGTTTGTAATTTATGTAACTCAGGACTAGATTTAGCACATAGCACAAGAGAGCAAACTGGTCTGCTTGCTCAACAGTAAGCAGTTGGCTTTGACTAACTTTTCAATGGGTGGGTTTGTAACTTTAAATTCCAGTTATCAAGAGGATCAAAGGAGGTTATGCAATTTCCTGGGATGTTTTTCTTAAGAGCAAAAAGCTAAAAACCAACTCTGTCACTCAGCATTAGCAGTCTTGAGACCTTAGCCCTCAGCAGCACTTAGGGTGCCGTAGCTGCGGGACTGACTGTCACACGGCAATGGGAGAAGATTGTGCTGGAGAGGAGACTGCGGTGAGGGAGGTGGTGCTGCCTGTCCTCCCTTTGCTCTGATTGCAAGTGTAGGAAATCTGCCATAAGACTGCCTCAGAAGAAAAAACAGCTTCCATGGCCAAGGGCTGAATGTGTATATTCAGGGTAGAATAATTGTATCCTGGCTGCACAATATCTGCCCGAACAACTGGCGAGAGATCCCAGTTCATGCTATTGCCTCCATAGTGTGAGCCTCCAACTTGTTTCATAGAATCATAGAATCACAGAATTGTTAAGGTTGGAAAAGACCCTTAAGTCCAACTGTTAACCTACCACCACCAAGTCTGCCACTGAACCATGTCCTCAAGCCCCGCATCTACCCATCTTTTAAACACCTCCAGGGATGGGAACTCAACCACTTCCCTGGGAAGCCTGTTCCAATGTCTGACTACTCTTTCAGTAAAGAAGTTTTTCCTAATATCCAACCTAAACCTGCCCTGGCACAGCTTAAGGACATTTCCTCTTGTCCTATCACTTGTTACTTGGGAGAAGAGACCAGCCCCCACCTCACTACAACCTCCTTTCAGGTAGTTGTAGAGAGCAATAAGGTCTCCAACTTGTTTCTTTGCAGCTCTTCAGGAAGATACTTCAAACAGGATGACATGAGGTAAGTTAAAGGGCATTTACCTGGACATGGACATTGGTGGTTTCTTAGGGGTATTGTAAATTAGCGATTTCTTCTTCAAAACAGAAAAAGGTCACAAATGTCTTTTTCTGGGAAGACACGACATCAGAAAATACTGCTGAAGTGTGAAGTGGACTGCTGTTAGCTTTGTAGTCATCAGTGCCATTAGTCATCTGCTTCCAGATGACACAGGAGCCTGAGATCACACAAATGAGGACCTGAGGGACTTAATAGTGACAGGTAACTTTGACTTCAAGAGAAGATGAAGCCATTGGTATAGCATTGTTACTAAGCTTCATGTGCCTTGCCTCACTCACATGAGGCTGACGTCTGAACCCGAGAGTCATTTTACTCAACACTGAATTTGTTACTTGTGCTCTGTTCCTTGGCTTTCACTGTTTTACACAGCAACACCTTGTGTTTTGGGAACCAATGTGTAAAGATCTCAAAAGGGATCACTGAAGCAACACCATGACCAGAAATAAAAAGCAGAGGAGCACCATGCAGGTGCTAGAAATGCTGGGGTTTAAACTGAGGGTACAGCCAAGCTTGCCTGATTACAAAGAGAACACAAATTTGACAGATAATTATCTGAAATCAGATGTTTGCTTGGTTTGGTCAGGGGTCAGTTTGTTTTGTGTCTTTGTGTGGGTTTTTTTCCCCCTGGTAATTGCTACTCCTAGAAGTTGCAAAGTGCTATTAATGTGTAAACGCAGACAGTCAGCCTTCAGTTGCCTAAATATTTGTCATGTCCTAAGCTGGGATCTCTGGAAGGTGGTGGTCTCCCTTGTGCCCTGTGTCACCTCTGCCAGCGCTGCACAGATGCCTGGGAAGCCCAAGGTTGCACAAGTGGCACTGAATATGTATGACCAGGCAACTGAATTTCTCCTTCTCTATCTTACATCATCTCTGGAGAGATAGGATTTCAAGCTTAACAATATTTTCATGTAGTCTATTTTTTTTTATTTTTTCAAAGAATTGGTCTCCTCACCTGAAGAAACAACAGAACAGCATAAAAATCCTTTGAGGACAGTGTGTTGTCATCTATCCATTTCATAAGATTGGTCAACACCTGCAATGGATTCATTCAACATGGATTTTGGAATGCTCTGGTTGCATCAGTCGTGATTGTAAGATGATGTCAACATAATTTTATTTTTTAACGGTGGGTTTTTGCATTCATGATGGCAGTGGAAAGCTTGGACACGATTTAGTGTTGTACCTTAGAAATTAAAGAAGAAGCAAAAGGAAATGAATATGGGAAATAAAAGGAAATGTGTCTGGCTGAATTAATTCCATGGTCTGCAGAGGCAGATTCCCTTTTAGAGCTGATGTTGAATTAAAGAAAAGCTAAATGTTTGTCTGAAGAGTGCTATTACTCGTTCTACTGGGAAGTCTTTCTGTGGTGTTGACTTAATTTTGCTTTCCACGTGGCCCATATTCAGCATTTTTCTTTTCCGCAAAGAAAAGTCTTCAGGATGGAAAAAACCACCTTGATCCAACATTGGAATTGTGATTGCTGTATGCATATGTTACACTGCAAGACCTCCTATGAAATCAGCACACTGCTCCACACAGGAAACAGTACATTGCCAGAAGAAGTAACATGTTTTACCTGTAAAGAATACCCAGAAAGGGTATTCTGTATTACAGCGTGGTAGGTGAAAATCTAATAAATGACTGCAAGGCAATCCATAAACTTAAGGAGTGAAAATTACAATTAATTAAAGGCCTACACTCCCCCCTCCCCTTCTTCTCCACCTCCTTTTTAGATTTAATTCTGAATGCTGTTTAGTTTTTTGTTTCTTTTCTGTGGTTTTGTTGGTGTTGTTTGGCTGTTGGGTTTTTTTATCAGAAGGCTAAGTAACTCCGTCTTTCTTGGACCCCCCCCTTTGGGGAGCTAAAGCCAAAATACTATTCATTTAAGCTACACTTTTGCAACTAGATTAACAAGATGAGGTCTGATGTGTGTGGATAGTTCAAATAGTTTAAACTGACACTTCCCAGCACAAGACTATGGTTTAATATACAAGCCTTAAAATAAAATAACATTTCCCCACCCCCTCTCTTTCTGTTTCTTTCTAAAGGCGTTTGGGTGGAGGAGAAGGGAGTTTATTTTGTTTGGGTTTTCTTGGGTTTGTTTTTCTGAAGAGGCACCAGTGTGGCAAGGGGGAGCAATGGCAGGGCACGCTGGCTCCTTGGGCGTGAGGAGCATCTCCTTTCCCCTGGGTAAGCAAAGCCGCTTCCTTTGCCTTTTGCCTCCCCTGCCTTCTTTTTGGGCAGCCAGCCCACCAGGGAGCCTCCCTCCCTCCTTTCCTGGCAGAAAGGAAAGGCAAACAGCTTGCAGGGACAGCAAAAGACTCCAGTTTCACCAGGCTGCCCTGGTCTCTCTCGCCATGCTCTTCATTTCATCGATCACAAGGGCCGAAGCATGTGTTTTTTGATAATTACCTCAGGTCTTTGGTTGTAATCTTCCATCACATCACCGGTGCTTCCTGCCCTCCCTCACCCTGCTATCATGGGTCCGATACCTGCCCAGCTGTAATGACTTTGTCCCTTCAATTTATTACTGGATAAAAACACTACAAACAGGAATCTCAGAACAAAGCAAATAAAAACATTTCTCGAAACTGCTGAAAGCTGACCTTCATGTGTCGCCCTGTCCTCCTTCCAGGCCTGCTAAACCCACAAGAAAGATTCCCATTAGTAAATCACTATTGGATCATTAAACCTTTTTAAGGCAGTATGTGCCTTACCAAGAGAATGAGGATTACGACACAACAGTGGCTGCTGCCCACTGACAATCATGGGAACCAACCTCAGTAATAAATCCATGAATTATCTGGCTCACTTTGACCGGTTCTCATGCCAGAGCAGCTCCTTTGATGTGACCGTCAAAACCCAAGGATGCCCAATAGCAGTAACAACAAGCAAAACAATGGAGAAGCAATAATTCAATATAAATATGTAAAACCTGCTTGCCCATATGCCCAGCTTTTGCAGTAGGGTATTTCCACTCCCATGATTGAAATTGGAGACAAAAAAAGAGAAACACGGACCTTTTCTTTCTTTCTTTCTTTCTTTCTTTCTTTCTTTCTTTCTTTCTTTCTTTCTTTCTTTCTTTCTTTCTTTCTTTCTTCCTTCCTTCCTTCCTTTCTTCCTTCCTTTCTTCCTTCCTTTCTTCCTTTCTTTCTTTCTTTCTTTCTTTCCCCTGTGTGTTACCCTTTAAGGGAAGAAATGCTGGGCATGTTTAAAAGATATTTTTTAGCTACCATTGATGTGCATGACATTTTTGTCTAAGGGAAGGATCCCTGTTGCTTTTTAAATCAGTTTGATAGTTCAGAAACTATGCACTTAAGGGCTGATCCTGCGGAGAGACTAGTGATGTTAGGTGTGCTCAGAAGAACTATTCCTCTTCAGTGGGACTATTTGTATAAATAAAGTTATCCATGCTTTTAAGTCCTCATGGGACCAAAACTTTGGTTCATCCATTGTAATTTGTCTGGTTTGTAAAAATATTTAGGTGTCAAACTCCTTTTGATGACTTAAGGACTTCAGAAATAAAGCTGTTTGTTACTCTGCTTTTTGGCTGCCCACCTGTAAAGTGGGAATAGTGTTATTTTGTTTCTTGTCATTAATTTTGTCTAATTAGACCTCAGACTCCAGGGAAAAGGTGTCCCCAAACCCATGTTCACCTTGTGAGCACCCACTAACTAGACTCTCTGGCCCTTACCATAAGGCTCCAGTTAATAGAAGGCAGTAGCAGTCCCAGAACCTGGATACTAGTGAAGAAGGCAAATTTCTGATGGTATAAGGGATGACATGGAAGAAAATCCCTTTAAATTGTGATCAGAAGAGAAGCAGAATTTATTAAATTAATTTTTACCTTTTTTTTTTTTCTTTACCCTTAAGGCAGGCTAAGCAAATTGTAATAGTAGGTAAAAAAGATTTTAAAATATATGTTTTTCGGAAGCTGGAGTACATATAAGTACACTGACATAATGAGAACGAATAAACAGAGGACACTACTTCTGGGTATGGCTGTGCTGAGCTGTCACAGGGCAGCCGTTACCGTGCTTGGGGTGAAGTGACTCTTGCCAGACCTCAGGCAGATAGCTGCCTACTCTTGCTGCCTGCAGTGCGTTTACCTCATACTGATGTGTGTTTCCCAGCCCGAGCAGCCCAGCGACCGAGTGCTGTCGTCAAGAAAGCAGACAGGCAGGAGGGTGATGGGCATCTCTTTTAAATTCTGTGTTTCTGAAGAAGTGTGTCAGCACGGCGTGTTGCACCGAGCTGTTGCATGTTCCCTGCACTCACTGCCAGAGCCACCAGCACCTCCCACCACTCCTTTCTCACCAAACACAGGCTTGGGGAGGTCGTGGTGGAGAGCCCAAAGGTGAGCACTTCAGAACCAGGTTTGGCAAGCACATGAGGGCCCCTTGTGATCCTTGCAGCAGGCAGGGACATCATGGTGGTTGGAGCTGGAGCTTGTCGTCACACATGGTTCATACTCAGCTTCACCCTGCTTGCTTAAGTGGAGGTGAGCACACTAGGGTTGGAGGGATGAAAGTCACCCAGCAGGCTACAGCAAGATGCTCTGTTTCGGTTGACCTCAGGCCATTGTCCAAACAGATCTGAAGCTGAGGCTTTCTACCTAGCCTGGGGTAGAGAAGGAACAAGTTGAAGATTATATACTACAAAACTTCACCCCATTGTAGTTAAATTCTTACCTGAATAGAGCGGAAGATCAGTTTAATTTATTTAGCGGGATCTCTTGTGCAAAACTGCAAAATACCAATGATGCTGTTTATGGAATACAGAATTGTCAGTTATGTAAAAAAATCCCTGCAAAGGATGTGGGGCCAGTCTGGGTGCATTGCTGCTTGGCAGAAGAGCTACAGAAGGCACCCTGCCGTGGCCACGCTCCATCAGCTGCCTGGGTCACTGCTGTTCTCTCTTGCACACAGTGGGCAGCACCATCAGCCAGAGCATGTGTTGTAATATCAATTTATAATCTATTATTATTTCCCTGCTTTTAGGGGAAGCTGGCACCTCCCAGCTCCATTTTCCTGCCAGCAAGACAGAGATTAGGCACAGCATAATAATGTTGTCAATATAGTTTACTAAAATGAGATTAATCAAAAGAGCACATGGGAAACAAAGCATGGAAAAGCAGAAGGTAATGATTGATTGTAGCCACAAGGCAGTAATGAAAGGGCTCTAGAAAGCAGATTTTCAGCATGTAAGTGAAAAAGTTCAGGCATATAAAAGGATCAGAGCTTTCATAATTTCATGATCAGAGCACTTCTTAATAGGACATGGCAATTGCTCCTGCAAAAGGACTTTTTGGAAAGTGATCCTTGGATAGTATTATCTAGATCTCTGTGTGATAATTAAATCTGCATTGGACTTTTATTACCATCACCTGAAATAAAAAAACCTCGGTTTGGATAAAATAATTTCTTTTAAAACATGATTCCGAGTAAATTTTCCAAATCCTAGCAGGATTTGAAATAAGGATGTTATGGGGTTTTTTTAGTTCATACTGTCCATATCAGAATCTGTACCTAGGAAAGAGATTTACAGAAAGGATCTTGGGGAAAGATAATGGGAAGGGGTGGGGGGCTGGTGGAGTCTGGAAAAGGGATTGTGCGCCTGAAAACATTTTTTTTCCTTCCATCTTCAGTAGTTTAATAAACACTTTGCCTTGTTTGTGTCCTTTGACTGCCTTGGTGACAACAGCACTAATGCCATAGCAAAGGCTGCTCCCATGATCCACCAGCTTCGTGAATCAGCACAGAAGGGAACAAAGCCAGACCCTTCTTGTCTGCTTGGCCAGCTGATTGCCCTGGCATCCTGCTCTGGGATGGAGAAATTCTGGTTCCTTCCATTGCCTCGGTGAAGACTTTCCACATGATCTTCAGTTTGAAATCTACAGGTGAAATCCAGATATGCTGATGGCCCCTGACAGAGCTGGCAGTGATGAGCATGTGGTTCATGCTCACACTGGTAATGGCATGTATCATCATTGTATAAATGCCACAGATAGACTGAGTTCTTGAGGAATCCAAACCATACTCCTGATGATCCTTTCTAGCTTCTTTTTTAAAAACGCTACATTAAGGCTGCTTCAAAGACAGCTTGCAAAGCTTCCACCTGCAGCCTTAGACTCGAAGAAACACATGTTTTGGCTTAATAACAGCTTCATCTGTACATGCAGCTGGCCCTCTAGGCACATCCAGAGCGCTCGATAGCTCGTTGGCACCGAAGGGTGCCAGTGCTGACCTACCGAGGGCGCTATTAACCCGGAAGCCGCAGGGCAGGGTCGGGCCGTGCAGGGCCGCGGGCGGGTGGCGGCACACACGGGTCCGGGCTGCCACCTAGTGGCATCTTCAGGAGGTGTTTCTGTCCGTGAGCGGAGGGTCGGAGCCCTGCGGAGGGTGGCACGAAGTTGTACCTGCTCATGTCCACAATAAATAGCTTTTTAAAAAAGGGGATAGCTTCATTCAAGGAAGATGTGGAGCTGTTGGAGAGGGTTCAGAGGAGGCCACAAAGATCATCGAGGGGCTGAAGCACCTCCCCTATGAGGACACGCTGAGGGAACTGGGCTTGTTCAGCCTGGAGAAGGCTGCAGGGGACCTAACTGCAGCCTTCCAGTACTTAAGGGAGCATATCAACAGGAGGGGAATCAGCTTTTTACAAGGGTAGATAGTGGTAGGACAAGGGGGAATGGATTGAAGCTGGAGGAGGAAAGGTTTAGATTGAATGTCAGGGAAGTTCTTTGTGGAAAGAGCGGTGAGGTGCTGAAACAGGCTTACCAGAGACATGGTGGATGCTCCAACCTTGGAGGTGTTCATGGCTGGGTCGGATGGGGCCCTGGGCAACCTTGTCTAGATGTGGGCTTGGAGCTTGGTGACCCTGCCTGAGGCAGGGGAGTTGGAACTCGATGATCCTTGGGGTCTGTTCCAACCCAGACCATTCTGTGATCCTGATTCTGTGAGAACAATTAGAAAATAAGCCTCTAAAAAAATAAGGCAAACAACAAGCCCAAACCAAATCAACAAAACTGGGAGCTTTAATTTTCCAAAGTCTTGGTTGTAAAGGTCCAGCAAAATTTTATGTTCACTCACAAGCAAGACATTTCATATAAGATCTGAAAAAAAAATTATGAAGTGGAATTAATGCAGATCTATAACTTAGAGAAGATAACCAGAAAGAAAAGTTAATGCCACATCAAGTTTGGATGTGAAAGCTCCTGTTCCCAAATGTCTCAATAAAGTCCCAACCAAAAACTCAGCTGCTGGTTTAAATGGATCTGTAGCTAAGGTATTGTTTTCCTTACCTTCCTTATTTCTATCACTGCATGCACCCATCAACCTTCACATGAGGTGGAAGCTGATTGGTCAGGCTTTTGAGGAAGAACAGAAATGAAAGTAAAAGCTCTTGAGATCCATTACCTCAGGATATACCACAGTTAGAAGCAAATCTGAGAATGTGACACTTGACAATAACAATAACAACTAAACTGAAGTTCTAGCCTGTGCAGCCATGTGTCAGGTTGCTTTTGTAATATGCCTTTGACTGTACTGCTGCTCCTCTGCAAAATAGTCCCTTTTTCTGAGGCTTCAACATTCCAGTGTTGTGAGTTACTTATTATTTAAAATAATCATAACAACAACGGGGGAAAGGAGGGAAAAGAGGGAATGGAGGCTTCAGTCTGCTGTCGGTTCCTCATGAGTTGTTTTTCTTCTTGGGGGCAGGGGGGGCATATCTCACACACCTGTGCCAGCATGGGGTCCCACCCACAGGAGGCAGTCCTCCATGACCTTCTCCAGATGAGTCCTCTCCCACAGGGCCTCAGCTCTTCACCAATTGCCCCAGCATAGATCACTGCTATAAACTCATAAAACGTCTCTCAGTCCCAGACTGCTGGCCCCAGCCTGATCCCCTACAGAATCATAAGCCCTGCCAGCAAACCTGCTCTGGCATGGGACGTCACTTTCTCTCTGCCTCTTTTCTCTCTCCATGGTCTGCAGGTGCTGCCAGGGGCTTGCTCAAACGTAGGTCACAGATTCTTCCATTTTCCTCACCTGCTTCTTGGTGGGCTACTGCCCAACCCAGGTGCCTCTCCACCATCTGCAAGTGGGGTTTCTTTGTCCTCCATTGTCTGCAGGGGGACACCCGCTTCACCATGGTATTCTCCACAGGCCATAGAGAATCTTCTCTCAGCACCTCCTCCCTTACTTCTTTGCTGACCTTGGTGTCTGCAAAGTTTCTTACATCTTCTCACTCCCTTCTCTGCTGGTAAAATGTGGCTGTTTGTGTTTTTCTGTCTCTAAAATGTGATTCCCAGAGGTGCTGTGACTGGCACTGATTGGTCCGTCTAGCCTTATCAGTAACAGGGAGTTTGGCCTTGGGAGCCCAGCTGGGATTTACTTTCTTGGACCCTTAAGAAGCGTCTAGCTGCTTCTTAAAGAAGCCACATTGCAAAACCACCACACCCATGAAGCAGGGTGTCAATATTAAACTGTTCAACCCACGCTGAAGGTGAGCGTTTACCCTGGTGTCTTTTCAAACCAAACCAGAACCATTTTAATCACAGTGGGACCTGAAGTGGTAGGACACCAGAAAGAGGACTGGTTTCCTCTCCTCACTGGGTGCATATTTGTGCTCTGCACAATGGCAAGTTACATGTCTGGTATGTGACTGAAAAGGGATCAGGAAGTCCATTAGGTTGCCTCTTCAGAGACTGTGCTTCCATTTCTAGAAAAATAGTGGAAACCATGCTCTTTGTTTGCCAGAGCTGTTCTGGTGACTTTCTCAAATGACTTGAAAGCTGGACTCACGGTGCTAAGCGTATGTAAACATAACTATGGCCAAAATTAGTTAAAACTGTAGGAAATGCTCCTTTTGCAACTATTTTGTAAAACCACACCATAAAACCTTTACTAGGAGATGAGTTGACACCTGAAATTCACTTTAGCTGCTTCTAAAATGACCCATCATTTTATGACATAGAAAACAGCAACTTCTTCCACTTGGTAATGTATTTCACCTAGACCGAAGAGAGAAAAGGGAATCTGATAGCCCACACAGCTATGTCAGAGCAGCTCATGTAACATGATAGTTGCAGGGGAAAATCCAAGATGAAATAATAAAATTAGGGCTTCCAGGGCTATGGAAGCTATTGGAGCTAATGGAACTATTTCCCTGGCCCAGCCTGACACCTCCAATGAGATGGTTGCCCAGACTGCTCCTAACCTCCAGCCACATGAACACAATTATTCTTTATGTTACATTATTTGGTCCCAATGCTTAAGTATTATTGGGCAGGTTTTCTTAATATCCAAAGGGTGACCACAGACCTTTTGATGGTTTGCTTTGTGCCTTAAAGCAAAAGTGATCCCATGCCTTCAAACCCCCTTAAACCTTCCTTGCTATAAAAAAAACAGGGAGGAGGACCTTGGAATTTCTCATGCAATGCTCCTATCTGCTTTGGAGGGCAGCCCAGACTGCAGCATGCCTCTGGCATGCCCTGGGAGAGGCAGCCAGAGCCAGTATTTTCAGTTGTGCTTTCACATCACGGCAAAGTACTCCAGCGTAAAGCGTGGCCTGACACTGTTAAGGAGTTATATGGGTGATGCAATTGCTGTGGCTTACTCTTGGCAGCAGGGAGGATCCCTGCTGATGAGTATCTGCCAGGTATGCTAGCCTCTGTTTAGTAGTGTGTCTAAGGAAACTATTATATCAATGTATTACCAAGATGTCTTGTTTTACATGCAGCAGTGTATTTGGTCTCGGTGAGATGGACTTATCTTTCCCCATGGCAACCCTCATAGCACTGTGGTGTGTATTGGTACCTGGGGTTGTTCCTCCCAGATGCAATACCCTACACTTGCTTTCGTTAAATCTCATTCAGTTTCTCCCTGCCCAGCTCTCCAGCCTGTCTATATCTTGTTGAATGGCCAACCACCCCTCCCAGCTTTGTGTCAGCAGTAAACTTGCTGACTATGCACTCTATTCCCTCATCCAGGTCATCAATGAATATACTGAACAGTACTGGTCCCAGAACTGGCCTGACTAGTTACAGGCCTCCAGCCAGGCTCTGCCCCATTGATCATAACTCACTGGCTTCTTCCCTTCAACCCGCTCTCAATCCACTTTACTACTCTACCCTCCAGGCCACACTTCCTCACTTTATCCACCAGGATGCTGTGGGAGACAGTGTCAAATGCCTTACTGAGGTCAAGGAAAATCACATCCACTGCCCTACCATCATCCATCCACCTGGCTATATCCTGGTTATATATGATGGCACCAAGTGACCTGTGGGGGAGGGTGTTGGTACACCTGTAGTTGTCAGAGCCATAAAAAAACTCCAGGAAAATATGGTATTTCTGAGTGCTGGACAACAACTCTGCCTGTGCCACTCTATTCAGACATTGCTCAGCAGCATTCTGCTGAATGACAGAACCCTATGAGTGGTCACGGGGTGTCCATAGGCAGTTTTGTCAAGAGAAACTTCCAGACAGATGCAACACCTGAGCAGGCTTCCCCTGTCCACCTGCACCTGTTGGAGTGAGACTTCGTACGTCCCCTTCATGCATAACTCCAAACTAACAAATACCTCTTCAGACTCGCTGCTGGGTAGCAACGCCGAGGCCTCGAGCTTGCAGAGCAGCCGGCCGGATGCGCCATGAATTTAAAAAAAAATAAAATAAAAAAGGAGGTTGAGAAGAAAAAGCTAAAAACTACATTCCCTGACCGGGAATCGAACCCGGGCCGCGGCGGTGAGAGCGCCGAATCCTAACCACTAGACCACCAGGGATCTACGAAGACCTCTTTTCTACTTCCTGAAGAGGTATCTCACAAAGCCATACTAGTGCTTCACAGTTCCCCACAGGTTTCTCCCTTTTTTGTGCTTTCCCTTTCCGGATAGTACCAAGTCCCGGAGGCAGCTGTGTATAGGGAGGGACCTTCCATTCCACCGTATAGATGAGGCGGCGGCGACAGGCAGGGAAAGGGCAGGGAAGGAGAGGAGGCGCCTCAGGCGAGGTGGGTGATAGGCGGGATAACAGTGGGAGGCCGGACAGTCAGAGCTTCGGGTTTTACTGTCAGTCGGCAATGGAGGGGGAGCAGGCGTGTCTCGCACAGCGCTGCGCGGCCGGGATAGAGGGCGGCTTGCTAGGAGGACCGTGGGAAGAGTCGCAGCTCCCTCCCGCCACCGCAGGCCGCTGAGCGGGCGGCGGCAAGAGTGGGACAGCCCGGAGCTGCTTCCACGCCCCATGTTACAGCCACGCCCCGTCTTGTTGCGGGGCGTGGCTGTAACGGCTTTTGGCGGGCCCTCGTCTGTCAAGCGCTCGGTCGTGCCAGACCCGTCCGGAGGGGAGGAACGGGAGGGTGGGTGGCACTGCCCTCTGCTCGTTGGACCCCTCCTCGGGCAGGCCGTGGGCAGTAAATAGACTTCGGCTCCTCCGGGATGAGAGAATTGGCCTGCGGGGAGCCGATCCAAAGGTCTGCCTCTACTGGTAGCCCTTGGCCATACCGAGGGAAAACGGTTTACTTTTGTTTCCAGGGCTTTCTTACGCGGTGGAGAGGGCTACTGTGTGGCTTCATTTCAGTGAGAGGAGAAGTCAGCCATCCATGCAGATAGCATTTGTGGAAGCTCTTTGTCCTCTGTCATGTTTGTTGCGTGAGCGAGGTAGATCTGCAAGATGCACTGGCTAATTTTCCCTATTTAAGCAGTGTCCGTAATGTAAGAGGGTTTGCTGGACACAAATTTCTCTAGTTGTCAAAACTTCTCCCTCTGGCATGCATTATATAAGAAACATTTTCCATGTTGAAAGATAAGCTTCAGACTTGAGTCCTTGTGGAGTCTACAGATATCCATTAGCTTATCTCTTATAAACGGCTGTGACAACTTTTAGAGTTTCCAAATAGAATTTATTTGAGCAAGCAACAAGCAGGCAAAAACAGAGCTGGGAGGCTGGGGAGTCTCCTGCTCCACCAACGGCGCGCCTCACCCCCACCAAAGTCCCCTTTTAATAGTCATTTCCAGGTAAATTCCAGGTTGAATGGTTCCCTCTGATGGCTCCCTTTGTTGTGCTCCTTGTCAATAGGGGGTCCTTCTCTTTGTTAATCGGAGATGAGGGCCTTAGCCTTCCTCTGCGTTGTGTTTTCTCTGAAGGCAATTAAGACTTGCGCTTTTTATCTTGGTTAAATGCAGATATTGCTTAACCTGGGGGTTGCTTAGTCTAAATTCGTGCTCAATCAAAAGTCAACAGAAGAGTACAATCACTTGGTTAAAGAGATTAACATAATTTCAACCAAGAGATTAACATAGTTTACTCCTCTACCTGTTTGATTAAGAAATTGATTACACAAAGTTTATCGCATTATCTTTGAAAACTATAGAGTCTGAAAACAAACTTAGGGAGACCACTTGCCTCAGGGACTTGGTTTCTGATGCACCAGTCCCTGTACGGCCAGTGGCTCATCTCATCCCAAACCCTTCACAAGGGCAGGTTTGAACAAAACATGTATCTTGACTGTGATGAACCTTTCTTTTGTCTAAATTGAGCAATTTTTTTGTACAATGAGGTAGGTAAGAATGAGAGGTTACAATCAGATCCTATTAGATGCAATCTGATGTCTTGAATTCCTCATGAACTGAATTTCACATGCATTTAGTGATAGCTTTGGTAAGACATTTTAGACCTTGAGAAGACAAAGCTGTAGAATGCAGGAGGCAGAGCACAACTCAGATTGAGGCACCACCATGGCCTGACGCTACTGCAAAGTGGAGGATGTGGTTAGGTGAGAGAAGTTACCTGGGCCCAGCAGGTATCTCTTTGCCCCTTGTTGAAAAGAAAGGCAAAGTGAGGCCTAATTTCCTGTTATTCAGGATCTGCAAGGATTATCGACCAACTTTTAAGGTAGTTCTATAGTATCTAGCTCAGAAACTGAGCTAGTATTAAAGGAGATTGTATGCTCCACTGGGTCCAGTGTCATGATTAAAAGCACAGACTTCCTTACCCTGGGTGCTTCTCACATGGGTTTTAGAGGGGCACTGATTTCTGGGCTAAACTAACTGTGATGCCAGCAGCACATGAGACAGCTAGGTTAAAACTGGCATAGGTCCACATCTGCATTTGTAGTTTTGAAGACGTGTTACAAAAGGGTCATGGCCACTGTTTGTTCTTACAGTGACTGTTGTGCAACATGTCACAGGAAGGCAGGAGAGCCCCAATTCTTAGGTTGCCTGAGAGATACAGACAAAATACTCCCCCGGGCGATTTGAGAAAAGTAACTGAGCTGATGAAAGATGGGATAGCATGGCTGATGGAAGGGCAGGTGAATGTGTTTTGTCCATGACTTAGGAAACTGTTAGATTTGGAAATGAATGATTCTTGCTCTGTCATGCTTGAAAATTAGCAAGGTGTTTTCAAGATGTTTAATATATCGTACTAAATTGCAACTGAGCAGTGAAAGGGTTGTTGATTACAGCTGTAAGAATAGTAAAAACTTTATGTACTAGAGAAATTTTACTGAAATAATAGATCTTTTGCTGAATGTGAACCCAGGTTGTGGGAATGGGGGTGGGGGGGGTGGAGGAAGTGTGTGGTGGCTGACCACCAGACCACCAGCAAAGTAGCACTGAGAGTCATAAGCTGCCTAGTTATTTTTAGAAATGGCACCAGTCATGTGCACTGACAAAGGATTATGTCTCTTCTCTGGCTTCCTGTATCCAATAGAGAAATGCATCGGTGAAACTGTCAGCGATTCAACCTCCTGCCAGTGCAGAAGCAGCCAGTGCCTGTGCTTGCATCCCTTGCGATGCGAGCTGGAGAAGGATGATCTTCCCAAAACCACCAGGGAAGGAATGTCAGAGGCCGATTTACTTTTTACTTAACACAGGGGAACAGCGGTGTGTCAGTAAGACCAAGTGAGTAGCATTCAATGTTAGAGGTACTGTACCCCAGCTTTCAGAGTTTGGTTGGCACAGCTGAATTTTGGAAACTGAAAAATCAGAGCAATTACTTTAAATGAAAGCTGTAAAGCAGCATGCAGTTAACTCATCTGTTCCATATGAATACCTTAAGTATTATTATTACTTTAATTTGGCGTGTTAATTGATGTGTGGCACTAGGCTTAGCATGTAAAAATGAGTAAAAATAACGTCAAAGTAATGTGCTAATTTACTGTAAGTATATCATTTGGGTATGTTTCTGCTATCTAATGGTAAGTACAACTTGTCTTTAGTACCTGTGGTACACTCTTCAGCAGTAGGGAAAATCCTTGATTTGCACAGAAGCTGTAAATTATATTTTACAGTTATATGTGATGTGCGAACTTACCACTCTCTTTCCTCAACTGTGTATTTGATCTGGAAAGCCTTGGCACCAGCTTTTTCTTCTTTATGCTTGCTTGCCTGATTTAAAATGCACATCATTCCAGTTTTGGGGAGATGCAGAGGAGATGGAAAGAAAAGATGATGCACAGGCTTTTGCTATTTTATGTTTAATTTCCATATATGATCAGAATGGTTACTTAACCATTAGATTATAGAGGTTTTCTGGGGGAAATATACTATTGTTGTTTATATTTCTTCTATCAATTTACACCATAATAGTGCTTTTTGGAAGTAATCTAAGGAAAATCTCAGAAAGTGTTGCCCAGATTTTACAGCAGTTTTGATACTTCCAGCTCCAAATCATCTTCCAAGCTGCACGGTGACTTGCTTTATCTTCTTGTAGTTCAGTTTAAATACAGCTAGAGGGCAGTCTGAGAGAATTTGCACTGTCATGTCTTAATACTGTGCAGACTAATCATTTAGTATTTACAGAATATATTTTAAAGATCCTGAAGAGGAATGGGGAACTAATTCACCAGCAATATTTTTGTAAATGATTTTAGAGGTTCCTGTACTTTTTCCTTGATCTTCCTCTGACACCGTATTTGATCCAGGAAAACGTGTCAGCCTCTTTTTCTCTTAGCCTGTGTTAAAATCCACGAGATTCTGTGGTTTGGGATAAGGTATGGTGGTGAGGTTCTTCACCTACTGTCCACTGAGCTCAACAAAATAACTTACCTGAAACAAATAAAACTTCTTTTTACCATCTATCTCAGCAACTTCTTTTTATTTTACAGTCTTTATTCTGCAGCGCATTTTGGAAGCAACTTCTGCTTTGATTTACTAGACAACAGAAATGGGTCCACAGAATCAGTTATTAGGGGAGAACTTCTCACAAAAGTTTCAAGCTCTGGTCACTCTCATTTTTGTAAAACTTGCAGGAATTTTCCATGGCTCTGTCAAATTGAGTTATATTTGTAGACAGTCAATTCAAAGTTACAAGGTTAGTTGGGGACACTCAGAAAATTCATCATTACATAAACTGAAGAAACCAGGCTAAAAATAGCAATGTATTATTACAGAAGTCAAGCCCCCGTGCATGGTAGGATCGAGTAGAGCCTCAATTATGCACAAAAGTCTGCCTGCATGAAACCTATTTTGTGACTACTTCATGGTGAATAATTGTAAGAGTAATTGGGAAAAGCAGGATGACTACTAATGGGGAAAGAAAAGATTGGTGTCGCCTTTTTTTGATACCTTTTCAAAACTGGACTACATGGTGTTCAAGCTCAACAGTATAATTTTTTGTGACATTGTTTTTCTTAAAGAATCCATAAGCTAACAGTTCCAGATGTTTCAAAAAAATTACATGAGCCACATGTGAGTAATACAGATTTTCCCCCAATATTAGTGTAAGCTGATGTGACTGCAGGCCGTAAATATGCTGTAGCTGAAACAATTTTTTCTCTGTGTTGCATGCAACTCTGTTAGTATACACTGAAGTGGGCACTGTGAAAGATCAGAACCCATTAAAACATTGTAGTTACATATCCCAAGTCTGTTCTCTCTTCCATGTGTTACTATACATGTGAATTAATGTGAGAAATTCTTTCCAAGGGTAAAAATACACAATTTGGTAGTGATTAAAATAGAAAACCTGTGTTTTATCTACATCAGAATGATAAAATCAGTTAAGAAACAGATTTGCCCAATCCCAGAATGAATGAGCAACATGAACTGAAGATTTTCTCAGGCAAAGGTATTCTAAGCATTGATATCACAAAGGCAACTGAGCTGTATTAGACTATTTGTATTCAAATGAATTGACATGGAACATATTGCTATGGGAAAGAGCAAACCACTTGGACTGACTTCTATGCTGTAGAGAGACCAGAACAGAATTTCATTTCCAAGGTGATTGCCTGCCTGCCTGCCTGCCTGCCTATCTATCTCTCTCTCTTTCATTGCTGTAACAGATAGGCATTACCTCCCACTTCCAGACTTAGTGAAATAAAATGGTACTCTACATCCCACTCTTCCAGAGATGTGAACCTTGTGTCTTGATCTCCAGGCAATAACCCATAGTGTCGTAACTGGAATTTGTATGATGTTTCTGTTTCAGTCCAAGACTGCTTATTCTACAGCTCTGACAGGAGTTTGAGTAGTTTCTTCTCCATGCCAGTAGGCTAGAATATGTATTTTAAGTGATTGGGGCAATTTAAGTACTGTGGAAGCTGTGCAGTTTCCGTGTCTGCTGTATGGAATCTATGCATTGTCCTCATAGAGCTTTCTTTACAGTACAGCAGAGGTGACCATGCTTGCAATGATGATGGTCAGTGAATTGATACATTAGGACAGAGACAAATTTTCCTGGAGCTAAAAGAAACTGTTAGATACTGTCATTGTCCAGCATGTTCAGCTAAGAGATAAGGAGGGTCTCTGCAACTTTGATGTATCTTCCCTGCAGTTTGAGGAAAAAAAAAAAGGTAATGGTGCTATTGTAGGTCTGTGGTTTTCTACTGCTTTTCTTTTTTCACAATTTTTGTGCTTTTACTCTCTCAACTCTCTTCACTACTCTGCTTTACTCAAGCAGAGACGGAGAGGTAACTGAGATAAGGGCCCCATTCTTCTGCGCTGTGCTACAGAACCCTTGTTCCAGTGAGGTCCTGGAGATTTTAACCAATGTAACTTTGGCTTTTCCCACCTTTTGCTTGGGTAATAATGTAGGTATAAGATGTAATAACTGCAGAATGATACCCAAATTTACCCTCTAAACAAGAGACTATGTTTTAAAGAAAATCTGTATCTTGTAAAATAAGCTGTTTCGGAGAAAAAAAACAATCACCCAACCAACCACAAAACAAGAGAGATGCAAACTGGCTCTGGGGCAGTCTGAATGTGGTGGGCATCCAGTCGGTTAGTTGTCGCATCGGTGCAGCACTCTGTGTTATTGCTGGACGTGTATTCTGCCCCGGCTCTGTTCCCCTCTCGATGTGCTGTGTCAGGAACCGTCCTTCTCCCAACCCGAGGGGCTCTATCTGTCCTCACGGGGGAGCAGTGAGGAGGGGCGCGGGATGCTCGGTCGCTGTCTGGGGCTGGACCACGACATACAGAGTGAGTTTAGTGGAGGGCAGCACCACAGGAGGTACAAAGTGTTGCTGCGAGTGGGGTAACGGTAGAGTGAGGAGGTGGCCTCTGCTGGTAATAGAGTTGTATTCGGTCCTGGAATCGACACACAGGATTTTGAAATGGATCTTTAAGCAGCTGTTAAAAAAAAAAAAAAAAAAAAGGTTGTTGACAGATACCTTGCTTAAAATTAAAACTTGTTGTATTTTTAACATTCACAGATTCACAGAATGTTAGGAGTTGGAAGGGACTTGAAAAGATCATGTAGTCCAACCCCACTGCCAGAGCAGGACCACCTAGATTAAATTGCACAGGAACACGATCAGATTGATCTTGAATGTCTCCAGATAAGGTGACTCCATAACGTCTTTGGGCAGCCTGTTCAGTGCTCTGTCACCCTCACAGTGAAAAAGTTTTTCCTTATGTAAACTTACATAAAAAACATCGTAACTACCAAGAAAAATTATTATAAACCCAAGACACCTATGCACTGTTCCGTATGTTATTTTTGCACACCTTTTTAGCATCTGTATGTGCATGTATAAACGTTGCAGTTGGGGAATTAATGGTTGTACAATAGTGTACCACTTTTCCTAAGCTTTCCAGTCTTTCAGAGCTGGTTACTGGCCAAGGCAGGGACTAGGTAACTACATTTTTGTTTTGACTAGAAGGGTTACGTGGAGTTAGGGAAGAGAATGGAGTTTCTGTTAATTCTAGTGGGTTTTGGGATTTTTGGTGTCAGGTGAAGAAACCTGCGTGGGGGCAGTATGGAAAGGGCAGACACAGGCTTTTCAGTTTCCCATGCATCTACAGGCTTTGGCCAAGCTCGGTTTCCAAAACTGCTTTCAGTACTGTGCTTGAGAAGGCTCCTCTCCAGGGGCAGAACCCGGCGCTTGGGTGTTAGTAAGAAATAGGCCACGCTCAGCTTTGTTTTGGTCCCAAAGACAGACCCCTTTCCCCAGGACAGAACTTGCCGGCACCTCGGCGAGTAGGGGGCGTGAAGTGCTCCGGAAAAGCGCGTCCTCCCCTTCCCGCACTCCGGTACGGGGCCGCTGCCGGAATACTGCGCCCAACAGCACACCCCCGGCCCCGGGGCGACCGCCGTCTGCGGGGGCCGGGGCGGGGCCGGGAGGGAGNTTGGCCACGGCCTTGCTCCGTGGTGGGGGTTGGCGAGGCGGGGCTGAGCCGGGAGAGCGGGGCGGGGGCCAGCGCCGCCGGTGTTGTGGTACTGGAGGATCTGTTTTGCGTTTTGTTTGTTTACAGAGACAGACCGNTTGTTTTGGTCCCAAAGACAGACCCCTTTCCCCAGGACAGAACTTGCCGGCACCTCGGCGAGTAGGGGGCGTGAAGTGCTCCGGAAAAGCGCGTCCTCCCCTTCCCGCACTCCGGTACGGGGCCGCTGCCGGAATACTGCGCCCAACAGCACACCCCCGGCCCCGGGGCGCCCGCCGCCTGCGGGGGCCGGGGCGGGGCCGGGAGGGAGGCGGGATCGCCGGGGCGGAGCCGCGGGCTGGGCCGTGCCGTTCCGTGGGGAGGGAGCGAGTGGCGGGGCCGGTACTGCTCTGGCCGAGAGGGTGAACGCTGCAGCTGGGGTTCCGGCAGCGACCTCCCGCCGCGGCTCGGCAGCGGGGCCTGGGCGCAGCGCCGTGGGGCCGCCATGCCGCCCTCCCTCTCACCCTGCAGGTGCGCACCGAGGGGGTGGGTGTGCGTTGTTTTCCTGT
>VXBZ01006114.1:35111-88151 GCA_013399135.1 Heliornis fulica
GCCGGCCCCGGCTTTAAGCAGCCGATACAGCTGAGCGGATCGCTTTGTTGGCTTTCACGGCTTCAGCACTTATTAGTTTCCTCCTTCGCCAGATCTTGGATGATTTACTGGAATGTTCCAGGCTCTCTCTCTCTCTGTAGATTTATAGTCGCGGATTGTCATGATTAAGAAGTGCTGCCGGGTGCCAAAGGTGTGTTAGGTTTTGTCTGGTAATCTGTGCAACGGACTTTCCTCTCTGTACGTTGTGGTGCACTTCTTCAGTTGTTTTTTGGCTGGAGGGGCTTTCCTGTGTGCTGCTGGTGTGTTTGCAGTGTTATGGTGCTAGAGGATGCAGTAACTGTTTCTCCTCTAGGTGATGAAATAAGATGATGAACACCTCCGTATTCAATAACAGGCTTTTACCGTGTGTTTACTTTGCATGCTACAATTACTGTTCTTTCTTCGGGTAGTCATACATTTCTTGTATTAATGCATAACGATGGACTTTTAAGATGGGTAGGTGCCCATTAATCGTTTATGGTTTGCCTCAAATGCTGTGACCCAGACTAAGGGCCTGTGTTTGGATGGTACTTAAAATGCATATTGATGAGCTCTCGCAGCATATTGTATCAGCAAGTGTTTACAAACTGTACAAATCGTGTTTTGCTAATGCTGTTCTTCTGCATGTGCATACACATCCAGACTTAGAAGTAATGGTGAAGGCACAGACAATCCCAAGAAAAGTATGTATACATATAAACTATCTGAATGAGAAGTATTTTGTCAGGATTACATGACTTTAAGCATAGTTAAATATGTGTAATTCTAGTGTATTTTAGGCTGCATTTTCTTTCCCTATTACCTGGAAAATGTCCAAATAGGCAGAAAATACTTTAAGGATGTAAACACAATTACACTGAAGCTGATGGGACTGCTTGTTGACAGAATGCTGCCTGATGGCTTCACTCCACCCTGCCCCTGTTTTCAGAATAATGGATCAAAATTGTGGGGTTGGAAGGAAATTATTTACTTAGAGAAATCAGTTTCTCTACAAGTGTTTCTTTTGTGTTAATACTCAACAAGAAAAAAAAAAAAAGGTACTGAAATTAACTCGGGTGTGAGGCACAATCTCTGAGTATTACTCCTTGCCTTTGCCCAGTGCGGTAGTCTCCCTTCACCAACAGCCACGCTCCCAATTTGGATTCGTCAGGTCTGCTACCGAAGTGATAAGTGATTGCCTTTGAAGTGACTTAGGCTTGTTTGTAACAGTCCTTGTCTTGGCTAGGAATATAGCTTTGTTGCTTTGTGTGTCCAGGATTTTGAAAGAGAGATGGATAAAACTGGCTGGGGATTGGTTTTAGTGAGTATTTGGCCAGTCCTGACTTCAGTGGGCAGCTTGTAAAGCCCATACAGTACTAGGGAATAAGTCCCTTGGTTTGTTGGAGAGTGATTTGAGTTGGAGAATAACATTTCTTCAAAAGGTTAGTAATTAAATTGTAAGAATCCTGTGAATAGCTATTGCAGCCAAAGTGACTTCCTGCAGTCAGCCATCAGGGTGAGTGTTTCAAAGGTGGTAAATCAGCAGGAGCTTCTGGAGCATGATCTGGCTCAAGAAATTGCTGCTTTAGGCAGCAGATGTTCACAAACAATAATTATGATGGAAATGAGAGATTAAGGACTCAGTTTCCCTTTGCTTTCCAGTAGGTGTTGAAGGAAAGCTGGACCATAACCAACACTGAGAAAAATGGTAAAACTCTCTTTTTGGCACCTGTTTGTGCCCTGTGTGTTACTGCAGGTGCCTGACACAGCAACAGGCAGTTGTGATCCTTAGTTCTGCTGGCAGGATGTATCTAGTGTTGTTACCCAAGAAGCAAGAGGCTGATAAATCTCTTCCTCTGTCTGATCAATAAGTCAGAAAAGTCTAAAGCTTTATGGGCATAAGTCTTGTTTTAGTGAGTTATCCACTCAGTGGCTGTGGTTATTGACGATGGGAATGGCCACCTGCAATGGAGTCCGTGGTTTCTTACTCCCTACTGGGAGGGAGAAGGGCCTTCGGATCTGCACCTTCCTGAAGGAAAATGCATGAGTCACACTGCTGCTGACATGTGTTTGTCCTGGGGGTTGGGATCACTTTCCCAGAAAGTGGGCACCTAATGCTACAGTTGAAAAGACAGCATTAAGAGCATTCACATAGTTGGCCCCCTTTGACCATAAAGAAAGGGTAGAAGAAGCAAGTTTTCATGTGTTTGGGGTGTTTTTTGTTTTTTGTTTTTTTTTTTTCTTTAAATCTGACTGGTTTCCTTACTCCTGTGTCATTTTTCCCTAACCTGGTTTATGAAATAGTGAGGCAGTACCAAATTCGTAACAAGCTAGAGGAATTGCATTCCCACTGCAAATGTAATGTTTCAGATTGGTACATTAAACACATATTCAGAAATATTCTTTTCTTCCCCTCTCCCTGTCCCCCTTTTCTTTGCAAGACTTTCTGATTATAGGCAGAAAGTTATATTAATTTCTTTTGATTGAAGTGTCAGGCAACTGTTAGTGGTTGTGCTTCTCCTTAAAAGTGTCTATTATGGGCTGTTTCTTCATTTTTGGGGTGGGCAGCATGCTGCAGCTGGATGGGAGCCTGGGATTGTCTGTGGTCTCTGCTTGCAATGGCAGTGTGCAGACAGGCTTCCTGGGGTCTGTCAGCACTTCCTGATGGGTTGCAATGTAGTAGTAAGTACTAAGAAGGTTGAATTACTCCAGATGCACCTGTGCTGCTCCCAGTCTCTGACCAAGCTTGGAGAAATAGTACCAGTATTGCAGCTTTGTACTGTTATAGTATCCTAGTGACTTGCCTGTATTTACTGAAGGCTTAATGACTTGTCATGGAACCACAGTTTACTCTTTAGGAAGACTTCTGTCTTAGATTTAGAGCTCTCAGTGTGTGGAGTACTTCTCATAATCCTAATTAGCCTTTCTGATTGCTATTTGTCTTGTTTTTAAGATGTGAACTGTGCTTTCAGTTGCATGCCATGTTTCATGTGTGGCCCTATGGCCTTGACAGCTAGGTGTCCCTGCTCAGGTATTCTATCCCTGTTAGTACCTGTGCTTTGTAACTTAGCATTAGGCCTCCAGTTGGAGATGTTACATGTAGATCCCACTGAGAGGCCATTTTATTTTTTTCTTGTGTTGCCTTTGATGCAGCTAATCTGTATGTTTTACAGGGTTTCTTTTTAGTATTCTTTCTGAAATACAGGTGCTGTTGACTATGCATTGAATTTAAGTAATGGTAGTATCAACCTGGTTTACAGGAACAGAGAAGAGCTGAGCGGGGAAGTTTGTACAGACAAGATTTGCATTTACCTTTCAGATACAATGTCAAAAGCGGATTGTTTTTTCATTCTCTATCAGCTTAGCATTTAAAAGCCTTTTTTTATTAGCTACCAGTGTCTAGAAAGGAAACTTTATTTAAGTAGTCCCACACATCAGTGACTGGTTTTGGGATCTTCCCATGATATTTCTGTAGATCTGAGCCATTTCCTCAAAATCTGTTACACCCTGGGCAAGGAGCTGTCCCAGCGCATCAGTTAGAGGAAATCACAACTTTGTTTTGCAGAATGTCACAGTGAGAGTTACTGCTTCCTTGAACTCAACCTTATCTTAAGAGAAGGTAATATATTCCCTGACTCATTTTTCAAGTAAACTTAACCTTTCTGACAGTGCTCACTTTGTCAGCTGCTACTCTTGTCTGTTTTCTTTCTGCTTTCTGTCCCATGTGCCATATGTTTTACTTTCTGGTTTGCTTTTGTTTTTTAATACTCTAAGCTAAAGCAGCAGATAAAAAAAAAAAAAAAAAGAAAAAGTCTATTTACTGACGGTTCTGCGGGGAAGAGCTGGGGATGGTGACCTGCCAGGTCAGGGGATGCTGTGATTGCGGAAACTAATTGGGATCTGTCAAAGTTGTTCCTTGTAGCATGTAACAAGTGTGTATGATCAGTGGTTCAGCAGTGCTTGCATGCTGTGACAGTAGTCACTCTGCACAAGTACTGTAGTTGGTAGCACTGGCCTGTTGCTGTAGTTGACCATCTTGTGGTCAAGTAATGCACCAGTGCGTTGGCAAGGGCCTTGTTTCACCCTCAATTTAAGAAGTAGCATTTTTGTGATGCTTTTAAAATAGCTATACTGATGCCAAAGACTTGGGCTTTCCTGATAAAGTTATGTATAATGCTTTATGCAGATTTTGGTAAATGTACCAAACTCAGCAAAGCTTTGTAGGCCGGACAGTGGCTCGAGGTTTTCCTTCATACTTTCTCACAAAGGTTCAGATAATTCAGAGAAGCATTGAAGAATATAATAATTGTGCACTTTAAGATTACTTGTATGATATTTAGAATATATATTAAAAATAAACCCTTTCCTTCTATTTTATAAGCAATGTTTGATTTATTTTGGTTTTTGTACTCCCTTTTTTCCTTTCCTGGTTGCTGATCAAAACTTTTGCAGTGAAACTGCTGAAGACTGATGGTTAAAAGTGGCAGCTGTGATAACCCTTGATGTAAAATCCAGGCAGTTCAGTCTGTCCTGGCTCCAGAAGTTTCTTGAGTGTTGGTGTTGTCTGGTAGATGTGTGGTGAGAGTGGTGATATCCTGGTGACAGTGGTGGAGAACCAGGGAAATAAAACCTTGACTCCTCTTTGTTAGGGAGCAGTGTGTTGAAAAGTGCCTAGGTATGCGGTGAAGGATTGATTTTTGCCAGCTGTAAGCCAGTCACTTGTGCAGATACAGCCCAAATGACTAACAGCTATGCAGCAATGAACAGGAAAGCCCCCTTGCCACTCAGATGTGTGGGGTCAAGAAGCAAGCGATAGTAGTCATCAGAGCAATTTGGGGATGCACTGAACATTACAAAGGAATGATAAGGGTGCCTTTCTACCAGTGCAGGGAGTTGTTCTTCAGGCCTTGTGCTAAGGTATTGGCTGAAGAAACTTAATTTGTAATTTGCTTTGTTGGGGTTTTTTGCTGTTTGTTGGTGGGGTTTTTTTGGTGTTGGTTTTTTGTTTTAATTGTTTCAGTTGTATGATGCTGAGCTGTGTTGGTTAGGTATGCCTTGCTTTCAGGGGTGGGTAGATGGTGGGAGGTGGTTGTCATCATTGCATTGCTGTACAGAGGCTAGGCAGGAACTTTGAGTGACATCTACATTTTAGTGCTGCTATAGTCATGCTTACAGGAGGGAAAGTAAAACCTCCTGTGTTGTGCTAGTGCCAGTGTGATTGCTCACTGGGGCAGATTTTTTCCATATATGCAGGAATTCTAGATTCCTTAAAATTGAGCCCTACTGGTGACTGATTAGACAGTGGATACATTTTAAGTGGGCTATTTGTTTTGAAAATGGGATTTCCCTTTGTAGTGCATAATTTCTGTTAGCACAAGTAACACATTAGTTATCTTAGAGAGATTAAGGAGCTGGAGATTAGTTCTTTTCTTCTGCTCCGTTGACACTGTGCACTTGATGCTAGTGGGTGAGTGTTAAGTTTCAGTGTTTTGTCAACTAGTTGTGTTCTTTCATGAGCCCTTTTTTGGTGGTTCCTGGGCTGAGTCTGGCAGGTAACAGGCAGGCTTTACAGGATAAGAACTTAAGACCAAAATTGTGCAGCAGGTAAAAGAAATCCAGAATCTTCTTATAGGTGGGTGGGAAGAGCAAGTAACATGAATCCCAGGAAGCAACCAGAGCATATGCAGTGCATGTGTTGGCCGGTTCTGGCCCCATGGGTGGTAAAGTGTAGAAAAACCACTATGCCCAGGAAGGTGGTTTCTGGCCTTTGTCTCACTCTGAATGCCATTTCGAACAAGCTTGTGAGAAGAGCATGGGTGGTGTTTTTCCTTCCTTGATTGCCACCTTGGAAGGAAACGCAGACCTAGACCTAGCAGAGCAGGGCCATGGTGTTCCTCACAGAATGAGACCCTGCTCCCCTAGGAGTGAGCCACAGTGGAAGAGTGCTGTGGGCAGTCTGTGCAGATCCCTGCAGAAAGCCAAAGAGGTTTGCAAAAGTGAAGCTGGCGAATCTGGAGGGGCCACCTGTACCACCAAACCTGATTTTAAGGTGCTTGTGAGGAAATGTGTATTTCTTTGTCCTTGGTAACTGTAATACCTTCATTTTGTGATGTGGACCCATGTAGGATTTGGGATGTAAGGGCTTCAAGCAAAATTATGGTCATCCCTCAGTAAATGGTAACAGGTCTTCCAAAAGAGCACAGCCAGAAAAGAGGCTTTGAGTTATTGTTTAGTTTTGAGTTTTTTTAGTATCTAGAAACTTTGTAAACTATCAAAATTCCACGTATGAGACTGAAATTAGGACTCACCTTCAGTACTGAATAGTGTTTTCAGTTCTCTCTACTGCTTTGCAGTCAGCATTATATTGCATTTAAAAATTTTAGCTGGTACCATGTTTTGTAACTGCTGTTTTAAGTTCTGGTTTCTTCTTTATCCCACGTTCAATTTAAGGTGAATTCTGTGGTGAAAGAGCTGTGGATGATTTTCTCACTGAAAAGCTCTTGGATGACAGCATACTATGTTAAAAATTGGAATTAATTTTGTCTGACTTTGAAATATCTTTTTTTCCTACTTCTGTGATTCTCTTCCCTTTTTTCTTTTTACTTCACCGTGTGCAACAAGCAGACAGTTCAGAAAAACATTTTTGACCTGTGGAAGCTAGTGCCAGGTATTATGAGCTCATTAGACTAGCCCAGCCATGTGTTTGAGAATGGAAGTGTGCATTTTAATCCTAGGTGTTGTAATGGTTATTGGTGAGAACATGCATCTGACTCTGGGCTAACAAGTTAATGCAAATGGTTAATGCATCAGTCCTTTTATCTGCAAATCACTAAGGCATGCAGGTGGGGTAGGTGTCTACTCCAATGTCTACTATAGGAAGCACTATAGCCTCCCCCCCCAAATCACCAAAAACCCCAAACCCCCATCAAAAACAGTCCCCAAAATCTATTCTCCCTGCCACCCACCCCCCTCCCCACTCTCCCAGCCAAAACCTCTCTTTAATACCTTAACTGTTTTAGCTGGTTTCAACTTGAGGAAAGACATTCTGAAACATTACCAGCTATGTCAGCCATAATTTGGTGTGAATGGAAAGTTGTCAGCTTTCATCTTAGGGCCCCAATTCTGCAAATATGTGCTCGGGTATTACAGATGTAACTTATATGAGTCCCTAGTCCCTCTGAATGCACTAGGTGCATGGGAGCTCAGCAGTGTTTTGGTACCTGGGGATGTGGCTGAGATGGCTTCTGTGAGAATGTGACAATTGAGGAATTGAAGCTATTTGTAAAGGAATTGAAGCTATTTGTAAAATTAGGTCAAATTTTGTGGAGCCCCCCCAGCAAAAAAAAAAAAAATCTAGATTCAGAAGTGCTGAGTTACTTTGATGGTGTCAAGGTAAAATGTTTGAATTTTGGTTTCAAAATCAGCATGTTTTGTTCAACAGGAACATCTTGGTTCAATAATATTATTTAAAACATTTGAATAATCTGAAGGTAAAATATGTACTGCTGTGGTTTTATCAGGGAAAATCTATGTTTCTTTTTTGTATGCAGCAGTATGCAACATTGTCAAGTGTATTTTTTAACTTTTTCTTGTATTTAACTAAGCCCTGAAACATCTCGCAGACTGAACACATCCAGAGTTGAGCAAATGAACTCTAGATTAGATAAGATGAGAAAAGGCATAGCTTATAGCTGTTTTGTATGAACCATTCTGCTGTTCTGTCTTTTCTGCACACAAAGAAGTAGGTTGTTAACTTTATTTACCTGAATAATCTTGAGCAGATGCTTACTGTGCACAAATGGCTAGAGCACTGAAAAGTTGACAAAACTTACCTTTCAGTTTCTGTGAAGAAGCAAGCAGCTATTCAGAGAGACTCTAATTAGTTAGGTAAATGTAACTGCTATGGCATGTACCAAGGGGAATTCAGCTTGAGAGGGGAGTTTTTGCTTTGTACATAGTGCATGGTGACTCTAGGCATGAGGTCAGAAACTGTATATTGTTGTACAGAAATCCGGAGATGGAGTGAGAAAAGGTAGTAAGGTAATGAAGGCTTTAAGGATCTTTCAGAAGATCGAGCGAACTAAATCATTCTCAGTTACACAATACCTAGAGGAAATTTGTCAGGAGGAAGGAAATAATTAGAAATATTGCTGCATTTAAAACACTTTTCAGACTATGCAGTGGGTAGAGGGTTCAATTTCCTGCCATCATAACTTTAGTGCACCTAGCGCTGCCAGTGTCTAAGTGCCTGTGAAGCTGCGTGTGCTGACATACTACGTGGTCGTACTCAACAGACTGTAAGGCAATAAAGGTTGCAGGCTGAGGAATAGAAAAAACAGACAATGAAGTTCTCTGGTTTTAATTTTGTATGTTACAAATGTGCAGGATTTTCTGTTACAACTAAACTGTTTGATATGTTACTTAACGTACGTTACATGCAATGTGACACAGTTAAGGTTGCTATGGAAACATGTCATTTTGGTTCTGTTTCAGATAGGAAAACATTTGCATTGCGTTACTGCAAGACTCCTTTCTCCTCCCCCAGCTTCTCAGTTCCTTTGCTTCTCGTTTGGGAGGTAGGTGATAGGGAAAAAGCTGTGGCCTGGAATTTGCATGAGTCAGGCTTGATTGAGAAAAGGAATGTTGAGCTGAAATGTAAAAATCATAATTTTCCCATCAAGTAGCTCTCATCTCCCGAGTTGCTTTTTAGAGTGAAAAGTATTTAAATGTTAATCTTTCACTGTGCAGTGTCAGTGGGCTGTTAATTTGAAGGTCTTTTTCTAAAAATTTAAATTATTTTTTTTAAAGAAAAGTTCCAGTAATTTCCATGGCATGATTATGAATATTATTGGAAATGTACTTGACCTAAAAAAACAGTGACCAATTCTAATACTTCCTGTTAGATTGCTGGGTTTATTCATATTTTAACACTTATTGCTAGGCCTTATTCTGTAAAGCATTGAGAACATGTTAACCAAGTTTCATTGAGTAGAATGGGAATATGTACAAATATAAACCTAGCTTTATGCTTAAGCATTTTGGGACCTCAACTAATTGTAAGTAGAAGATCTATGGTGCCTGTGATTTTGTTAAAGGTCTTGTAACATATGATATGGTACCAAGCACCCAGTTGGATCTTCTTAGTTTGAATGACACCTGTCTCTGTGCTGCCTCTATTTACCGCTGGTATAAAAGCCTTTACAGCGTTGGTGAGAAAAGAGCCAAGAAGCGACAGAGCAAGTTTGCTGTGAAGCTGAGTGCATGCCAATGTCTTCTGTAGGCTGTTTCTCGTCTTGTGAATGTTGGCTGTAGGTCTTGGTGGTGTTCATCTTTCAAAGTATATGTTTGCTGAGGTCCACTGTAAAAAGGCATTGCTCAGGGAGTAACATTGATGGTCAGCTGTCCAAGCTTTCAACTTCAGGTCTGCCTTCTGGGACAGAAGTAAGGATGTGTTTGCAGTTCAGCGGTATGCAGCAAAGCCCACTGGAAGGGGGTGTGAGCTGGCATGGCAGGATATAAACTAAACTGCAGACACAGAGCTGTTTAGCTGACTGCTGCAGGTAATTTGTGTGGTAATTTTGGGTGGAGAAGTGGTAGTAAACAGCTGAAGTAGGTGAAAGGGAGGAAGGAAGGCACTAATACTTAAGACTCACTGTTTCTTGCTTTGTGCCTGAGAGAGGTGAGAGAGAACCCAGTTTCATCAGCTTGCTACTTTGGCCTGGCCAATGTTCCCTTGGTCATCAAAAGACTTTTGCTGTGTATCTGTCTGCAGTGGCGCTGCTGTTTTGCTAGTGCAAATCCTGCTTGAACTCTGTGTAAACTAATCTATAGGAGCAACTCTGGAATATGGCTTGGTCATATGTGGCACTGGATCAAATGGCCCTTAACAGCGTTTTGTGTATGGGACATTGGACAGTTCTTCTGCTTGCTCGCCTGTCATGGAGACTGCAACAGGCAGTTGGCTGATCTTGTTTGCTACCTAATGTGCTCTTGTGATGCCCTGCTGTGTTGGAGTGGTGAGGATGGAGTGACTTAGTTCACTGTTTCTGCCCCTTTGCTTGGTTCAGAGAGGGGAATATAAGGCAAACTTGGTTATGTCCCTTTAGCTTGGTAGGGAAGCTGTAACTCATTGGCTCTGGGAGTGATGTGGTTATCTGTATGAGTGTTTTGACCTTGTCAAAACAGATGTACAGGCTTTCTTTGAAATGTTTTGAAACAGATCATGAAAGTAGCAGCTGTTACAAGCAAGGAGCATGCTGGTGTCAACTGCCAAATCAGCAAGGTAGGCCTGAGTGGATTGTCTAAATGCTTGTTGTGTTGAATGTTCATCAAGTCTTATATTTTCTAGAAAACTGCAAGTGCTTGGTGTTTGAGTTGAATGCTGCACATACATGAAAGTCCTTTGTGTGTGTGCCTGCATGCTCCAGGAAGAGGTAAGAGAATGGTGACATCTGTTTTAACCTCTCTGGATGTGGTAAACTGCATCTTCCTTTTATTCTGTGGTGGTGGAACTGTGATGCTCTACATCAGTTTAGGATCTGACTCAGAAATGCAGCATAAGCTGTGGTAGAAATGCCTTTGTATGTGGTGTAAGCAGAGACTTGATTTCATTCAGCAGGTGTCCCAGGAAACAAAAGCATTAAAGAAAAGCCTTTTGCCTTGCAGTTAGGAGATCTGTGGTTTTGAAATAACTTTGCATAATGACCACAAGGTCCTTCTGGATCTCAGTCTCTCACCTGTAAAATGAAAACGAAGTTCTTGATAGGAATGGTTGAAAGGCTTAGCTTGTTAAATGGAAGTTGCTAAAATTTCCTGGAGTCTCGATTAACTGGAACCAGCAGCCTTCAAATTCTTGTCCGTTCCTGCTGTTTACTTGTATGGGATTTTCTTTGTTTCAGTGGCTGTCATTCGGTTTATTAAATGTTAATATTTTACTGCTGCCTTGTACCTTTTATTACAGTATTTGATAGGAAGAGAGCAGTGTTTTTTGTCAACAGTCCATAAAGATGGAGAGTTTGACATTTAAACTCTGCATACACTATATATACCTTGTACAATGTATGCTAGAGAGGCTGCGGGGCTCAGAAGGCTTGGGCTTGACGCTTACTTGAACTGGGGTGGGTAAAGTGGGCAACGCAGGGAAATAGAAGTGTTACTACTTTTAAAACTTCTGCAGTAATATTCTTGTTGATTTAAAAAAATTAAAAGCTTCCCAAGCATCCTAATTTCACACAGCACTACAGTGTGTGGTATGGTGTAGCATTCTACCTGGTCAAAGTTTACACTGTTGTTTTGTTGCTGGTCTAGTAACTGCAGCCAAGTTACACAGTAAATGTTTGTTATGGAAAATGCATCTGGTGATGTTCAGCTGCCAATGAGGGAAGATTAAATCTAAATGTTTTTCTCTCTTGACAGCCATCACTGGTGATGTGAAATTTCTGATAGCTTTTTTTTTTTTTTTTTTGCTCCCTTTATTCTGTGAGACATGTCAGCCCAAGTTAGTGGGTAAAAGTCTCTTCCCAATCAAAGTAGAAGCAATTTGGCTGGCGAGATTATTGGAGCTGAATCAAGTTTTGTTATTGTTGTTCTGTTTCTCAATCAGAAATGTTTCTGTTATGTTGATTCTCATATATTTTACTTGAACTTCATTTGTGTGAACAGGCTGTCGCAGATCCAGTTGAAGCCAAGGGAGATCTATGCTTAGCTGCTTCTTACTGCATTAGTAGGGGAAAAAATTCTTGGACCGTTAGCTTACTACACCTCTGCTGTGGGGATAATAAGCTCTAAACACTGCACCCAGTTCCTCAAGAGCAAGGATGTTTGTTTTCTTTGCCTATCTTATCTCCAGGACTTGAGAGTCCACAGGGTGCAGTAGCCACATGGAGTGTATCTCTCACCTTTGGGAGAGAAAGAAATTATGATACTGGTCTGTGTTTAATTTGGACAAGAAGTCCAGCAATCACTTCTGCATATAAATTTATTTTCAGTCTCTCAATTTTTGAGTTGATTAGTTGGAAGTTTTAAGAGCATTATGAGAAATACTAATACTTTAAAGGTCAGTGGAGTTGTGTGTATATATAAAGATTATTCACCTAAGCAAGGGTTGAGTCATCAGCGCTAACTGAGGTTGAGAAGCTCTCCTAGGTTAGTTTAGCACCCTTCAGTTAGTGTAATGGTCTGGAACTCCTCACATAGCTTATTAATGTTTTAGAAATAACATTGCACTTTACATGGGAATTATAGTGTAACTAATAATATTAAAATAATTTTATATTAAGATAGCTTTAGAATAAACTATTTTTCCTCCATTCTACTGAACCTAACTTAATTAGCCTGTGCTGTGTTACTGACTTTTGACTTTCCTGAAAGCTTCCAATCTTAATTTTAGCTATGTCATTTTGCCTGAAGACTAAAAAAAGTTGTGGCTTACTCTGCTCTTCGCTGGTTGTGCATTTCTGTTACCTTTCATCTTGAGATGCTGTAGTGTTTATTCTGAAACTTACATATTATTACAGGGAAATACTGCAATATTTAACATTTCTCTAAGGTGCTAATGTTCTTTCACGTTCCTGTTTTTAAAAATAGGATGTTTGTTGAGCTGAATGCTAGAGTTGCTATTAGTGCTTTGGGTCAAGTAGCTTAATTATGTACATTTATATAACCCAGTAGTAAATAGTAATACATCTCTTCCTGCATGCAACCTGTTTCTTTTACCTTACATCTAAAGGTGTTGTGCGTGTTGCTATGCTGCAGCTGTGTCAGTGTGTGTTTGTATCTGTTTGCATCTGCACAGTGCCTGAGAAACTGCTCTGGGCTTACCAGAGGCACAGATAGCAACTCCCAAGGGTTCAGTTTCAGATCTAATACAATGAAAATGCTTTCTGTCTGTAATTTGTTCTACAATTTCTTGTTCTGCCTGCTTGATGGACATATCTTAGTACTGTTCTTGAAGTATTGCATGCATATCTTTCCTTTTTTTGGGTCTTAATATTGACCAAGGTGTAATTCTTGTCATTTCTCATGGTGTATTTTTTTAGGGGTTGGAATTGGCACGTGCACCCAGAAGACATGTTATTTGTAGGAATATTCTCTGCTGCGGAGTTGCATGTCTTAGGCAGAATCATCATTAATGCTTCATGTCTGAAAATGACAAGTAGCAATGTTTGAATTGTGGCATATTGACAGTAAGGGAGTGTGCAGTGCTATGAGCAGATGTGTGCAACGTTTGTGGTCTCAGGGGCAGGGGTAAAATAGAGAAGCGAAAATAAGAAGCTAATGTTGTGTGGGATACTGCACCAGAGAGCAGGTGAGAGCTACATGGTGTGTCTGGGCAGCGTCCGATTCCCATGGCACAGTGGGGTGTCTGTGCTACATCCTTGGCATGACTGTGTCCACTTGGCTGTCTCGCTGGGAGCCTTCTGCCTTAATCTGCTCCATCTTCCAAACTGTGGAAAATTTCATCTTAGGCCTCTCGCCTCCCCCTCCTTGTTTGACAGAGTGTAGTTGCTGTCACTGTTGCTTAGCTTGTGAGGCCTCTGCTAGAGTACGTACCCTTGATTTGGTTTCCCTAAAGTCAATTAATTTTTTTTAAATACTTCCTGAAGGAACTGAGAGCACCATTTAAACCTACATCCTCAGAGGAGTTAGGTTTTTAATTTCCTTTTGTGGATCTGCACAAACAGTGTTTGTGCCTGCCAAGCCAAATAAAGGGGAGACTGTATTGTGGGTCTCCAAAGTTTGTCTGTTAAAATCTTTGTCCTGGTTCGTGTGAGACCAGGGTTCTCTTTCCCAGGGTGCTAGCACAGGTGAGCCGAGCTGGCCAAGGGTGTTGTCGTACTCCATGACATCACACTCCCATGAAAGGGACTGGGTGGGGAGAGGTGGGTCTTCGTGGCTCTAGGATGGGCTGAGTGTGAGCAGAGCACCTGGTCAGCCATCAGGTCGGTCAGTGCTCTGTGTTATCTCCATGTGTGTGTGTTCTGTCCCGAGTACTGTTGCTGTTGTCCCCACTCCCTGTGCTGTCCCAGCAAACTGTCCTGACCCCACCCACAGGTTCCTTCTCTGCCCGTGTCTCCTCCCGGTCCTGCTGAGGGATGGAGGGGGAGCGAGTGGCGTGTGAGGCTCGGTGGCAGGGGCTGAACCATGACAAGTTTACACAGAAAATAGTAATTGACTCCTTGTCAAAGTAGTCTCCTCCGTTGGCCCTGTTGCTGCTGGTTATTGAGGCTGGTTGGATTAAAGCTGATGGGAGGATACTTGGCACACAATGGTTGTCTGCTCTTATTTTTGCCTGTGGAGGTACTTCACGTAGTTTGCCTTTTGCAAAATTGGGGTTTACACAGTTCTCCTACGTCACGAAAGGCTGTAAGATACTGACAGTACATGGTTGTGAAAATGCATCTGAACAATCGTACAATCTTGAACGTTCTTTTTTTTTTTTCCTGTATATCTTTGCAGGACTTGCAGTGGGCACAGATGGCCAGAGACAAGCTAGCAAGTCCATTGAATGTTCTAAAAAATAATCAGATACTTCATTGGTTTCTGCAATGCTAGCGCTGTTGGATGTGCTGTTCATGTGCACGGCTTTGGAAAGTAATGCTCACAGTTGGAGGATTGATCGTTGATGCTTTAGAACCAGCAAACAGGGTTTCTGGGTTTTTACCCCTGTGTGCAGCAAGCAGGTTGTTTTGTTGTCTCATGAAAATGTACACTACTGAAACAACAGATAGCAAGGTATAGTACACTTCATGCCTGAGGAGGGAAGGAAAAAAGAGGAAAAAGGGCTAGAAAAAAGTACATTTATTGAAGTCTTCAGGGGACTTGCAATGCCCCGTTCACCCTATTATGTTCCCCTCAAAAATACAGTTCTCTTCCCCTTCTGTCAGTGTCTTCTGCTGCTTTGAATGTACCATGATGGGGGCTGCTGTCTTGCAGTGCCAAGTGGCAGACTGAGCAGCAGCAACTGGAAGCAACATTTCTGGAGGTCTTGGGAGGGTGGAAGCAGTTGCAGTGGTGTGAGTGCCCTCAGTCTGTTTCCCATGACTGGTTTTGTGGGTTGTTTTGTGGGGTTTTTTAAACTTCTATTTCTCATTGTTTTGTGGCCTTGCTGGAGCATTCTCACACTTGTTAAAAACTCCCAGTAGCATCCCCCAAACTCTCTGGCAGCAAGCCTAAACAAACAAAGCAAGTATCCAAAAATATGCTAATATAAATGAAAAAAATTCCAGAGCAATAGGAATAACAATAAAATGAATAGAATAGAATAGAATAGAATAGAATAGAATAGAATAGAATAGAATAGAATAGAATAGAATAGAATAGAATAGCTGGAGTTGGAAGGGACTTCCAGAAGTCATCTAGTCCAACCCCTCTGCAAGAAGCAGGGACACCCTCAACTAGATCAGGTTGCTCAGGGCCTCATCCAACCTGGCCTTGAACGTCTCCAGGGATGGGGCATCTACCACCTCCCTGGGCAACCTGTTCCAGTGCTCCACCACTCTTACACTAAAGAATTTTTTCCTAATATCCAATCTAAATCTCCCTCCCTCTATTTTGAAACCATTACCCCTTGTCCTGTCACAACAGGTCCTACTGAACAGCCTCCCCCCATCTTTCTTGTAGGCCCCCTTGAGGTACTGGAAGACCGCTATAAGGTCTCCCCGGAGCCTTCTCTTCTCCAGGCTGAACAGCCCCAACTCTCTCAGCCTGTCCTCATAGGAAAGGTGCTCCAGCCCCTTTATCATCTTTGCGGCCCTCCTCTGGACCCTCTCCAACTGGTCCATGTCCTTCTTATGTNTATTTTAATATATTTTTCTTTATATAATTAACATTGCTAAATTTGGAGATCATAATTTTTAACAGGACCCTTATTTAAATGCATTGTTTATCTGTCAGGAGTATCTTTCTTTTGAAGTTATCTAATAAAAGCTTTTAATGCTGTATACAAATAATACTGGCTTTTCACTGTCTGTTTTGGTTTCAGTGTCGAAAGGGTTAAACTCAGCCTGAAGTTTTTATAAAATCATTTGAGTCTGGACCCATGATATGAATAAGATGTCTTTCTCCCCGTCTCCCTAAACTTGTAAATTCTTAAGTCTACCTGATTCAGTCTTTGTCTCTTTGTCTCTGCCAGGAAACCAAGGTTCATTTTAATCATATACCCTTAATAACATTTTAAGCAGTTTAGTATTAATAAAGAATAGCTGGGATTTCCTTCTTGCGAGATATCAAAGTTCAGTTAGTGGGGAAGTGTGAAGTTGATTTCCTTTTTTTTTAAATTTTTGATGAGACTTTAAAATGCCAGTGATTACAAAAATTCACATTTGCTTTATAGGTTCTGTTGCTGCGTAAATAACAAAAAATTGAAAAGGCCCTCTTGGAAAGACTAGTTTTTGGTAGCAGTTACTGTAGGTTTCAGGGGTCCTAGGCTAGTGTCCTAGCTTTCAGGGGTGTGGGGTTTGCCCTTTTTTTTTTTCTTTTTTTTTTTTTTTGTTTAAGGTTAAAAACACCCAAGCCAACTAGTACATGAAAAATTCTCAACAGCAACAGTAAACTCTGTATTATTTGATAGTTCTTCGTGTTGATATGAGGCTCATTTCTCGCCCATCAGTGGCCTTGTGCATGCATTGCAGAGTGTAGTGAAGGCAAAGCAGGCAGAAGGCAAAGGTAAAGTACTTCTTTCTTTAAACTCTGTAGTTTGCTATAGAGGTTGTAGTTGTATGCTTTGAAAAACATCTTGTAACTCTAAATACAGTGTTAACAAAGCCACTCATTGGTTTTGATCTTCTGGAGATCTGAGGACCTTCCCCAAGAGGGAATATAAGGATGCATCAAAATTCTCAGGAAGTGTGTGGTATCTTTGTAGAGGCTGGACATCTGCAGGAAAGTTTGTTTCAGTGCTGTTCTTATGCTACTGTCATGTAAGTTTCTGTGTCCAGCTTAAGACTGTGACATGAATTAACTTGCAGAGATAAAATAGTATTATCTTTGTGAAGCCAAAGATGCCACAGTCGAAATTGCTATTAAATAGTGACCATTACTGTAAGGCTCCACCTGATGAGTAAAGATCAGACACTTTAGATTCTTTTTCATGTATTGGATGTATTTAAAATTAATGAGTAAGAAAAAGTACATTATGAAACAATGGGCTTTAATTGCTGTGAACCGATACTCCATAAATAAGGAGAGAAAATTATGGCAAGAATTTCTGATGGAATCTTGTGTGATATGTTATTGGGCTTTTCAAGTAGATTAGTTTAATTTGTACATTATCCCTTTTGTTGACATCTGGCAGTTTGCAGCTTAGGACCTTTTAATGCTGGAGAAAAAAATAATGGAAACTCATTAGGTCCCAGAGGAATTTTTCTTCCTTTGCTATAGGTCATCATTGTGTAGCTTCCATTTCTTTGTTGTACAGCCCATTAGACTGAAGTGTTCAGTAGTCATTTCTGGTTGGAACTTCAACCTGGAATAATGCTCAGGAACGCTTAAAAGGTTAACTTTGGTCACATGCACAAGCAAGCAGGGCAGGTTGAATGCATATTGGAGAGGAAAAGATGGTGAAGTATCTTGGCAAGATTCTTGGAAAGCCATTGATGTGGTATGTTGTTAATTATAGTAATTGCCAAGCAGTTATGAAATTCCCACCTTGTGGTTTACAAGTGCTTCAGTATGGCATTCTGTGAAGAAGTGATTTATTTTATTTTTGTTAAACTTCTGAGAAAACCTTCCCTACTGTTGAACTTCTGTATTGTTCACAACAGTAAGGCCTGTGTAAAGAATGTAGATTGCTTGGGGTTTGGGGCTTTTTTCCCCCTTTATTTTAAAACTTTGTTTCTTACTATTTTACAGAATTTTTATGAAGTAAACAGTATGTGTCTTTCTGGTTATACAGTTTGTACTGGATATACTGTTTGTATTGGATATTTCTAAAGTTTCTTTTGATCTTCAGGTCTATAAAACACATAAAACCAGGAAGATGTTTTGGTATAAACTGTTTCGAAGGTTTCCAAAGAATTTAGTCCTTCCAGGATCTTAACACTTGCTACTTGGTACATACTTTGCAGTGTTTCTCTTCCTCTGCTGTGTACAGAAACTGGCCACAGTGCATTTATTGGGTTTTGTATACTAAATGGTTATCACACGGCAAACACTGACTGGTTGAAGTTCTTCTCTGCTTTGTCACTGGGTCAGTTGCTTTTCCACAACCCTGTTAGTTCTTGTAGGTGTTGTTGACATACTGATTTATGAACTTCCTATTTTTAACTGTTATATACAGGGGACTCTGCATGGATATGAGGTACTGAGGGGGAAAAAGAGCATAACGCTTGGCCTCTCACCTTCCCCATTTGACCGTACATAATGGAGACCAAGGAAGAGAAGAAAGAACGAAGACAAGGCTATTTCGCTCGGTAAGATTACAGGGTTTATTTCAATGTTGATTAAAATATGTAACTCTTCATTCTGTCTTTTTCACAAGGCTTTATGATTATTCAACTGTGTATAAAAATGAAACATGTACTGCATTATGTATCCTGAATGTGCTTTCAATGCTGCGTCCCTCCTGTTGGGGTGGTGATTTTTTTTTCTTTTTGACTAGCAGAGAGAAACTTGAATTATAATTTGTAACACAAAACTGTTCTTATGTACTCAGTTACAAATTGCATTGCATTTGAGCTTCCAGCACTCAGTTCCTGAGGAGTTCCTCTCAATCTTGACAGTTAGACACATTTGTGTTTATCTGATTTAGAATAAAGCACAAACTAAGTAGTATTATCTTAAAGGTTAAGATCTGCTAAGAAAGAGTAAGATGCCTAGACCGGATCATCTTTAAAAATAAGAGGTGTGTTTTCAGTCAATCATTTTTATCACTTGGAATTCACAATTGGTGATTTTAAAGAAATAGTTGGCGTTGATTTCCTAATACCTTCTTTTTGTTAATTTAGCAAGTCTGAAGTCATCTCTGAGCTCTGATGTGCAAGAACCAAAGTTCACTTACTTTGGATAGGAGAGGAGGAAATCGATATAAAAAAGCATCTTTGACTCAAAGATGTGTTCTGCACTGTTGAAGTGGGAAAGCATATGCTCACTCCAGTGTACTGGATTGTTGTTACTGAAACTGCACTAAAACACTGACCTTAGTGCATTACAGACCTCCTGCTGTGCCTGTTGCACCATTTAAAAGTAGTAGCGTGGGGAAAAGTTGTGTTGTTTCTTTATTGCTGTTCAGGTGGTATGTAGTGGTGGCTAAAGACTTGAAGGTTTTTGGTGAAGGGAATGTTAATGCCAGGTAACTTGTTTTCCATGCAGTTATGTTGTTGATGGTTACATAAAAAAATGTTTTTAAGTTTTGGATTTTGAGTAGAGGAAATAAACTGGCATCTGTAGCAGAGGATGTATCAAGTAGGATAAAGCAGAAGTAGCTAAAGAAATTGTGCAAAGGAACAATAATTTCTTGTTAAGGAAGAGTCAGGCTTTTAGAGGTGTTTGAGTAAAAGAATGTTTTGAGTCCTTTCTAAATACTGTCTGCTAAATGAAATGGAAAGCCCAAGAGGCTTTCAACAAAGCCCTTGGCATTTTATGTAATCTGTTTTTGCGGCTTTCCCGTGTCATCTGTGGCTATTTTCTCAGAAAAATTCACAGGAACACAAGATATGAGGCAAGGGTCAAAAAGACCTGAAATCAGTTCTTAGTTCTAGCACTTACCTGCTGTGTAACTTTGGGGAGGTCATCTGTCTCTTCCCCTCCTACATTGCATCTTTTTTCTTTGTTGTTTGTAGGCCCTTAAATGAAGCTTCCGCTCTAAGCAAATATGTGTAATTTTTGTAAGAATGTTCTCGGGACTTAGGTCATGTCTTAACAGGGACTATAGCAAGTCAAAAGGTGGTACACCTACCAGGCTTCCACTTGCATGCAGTGTCTGCATGTGCAGTCAGGGACAGAAGCTGAGCAGACTTTACATACCCTTGGGTTTAGTCTAGCATCTGAAGTCTTCCTCTCGTAAGTAGTTGTCCCAGCATCTTGCAGATTAATGGTTCAAATGCTTTATATGATGACCCATGTAACTACTGTCATGTAAGTCCTGGAAAATAATAGGCAGCTTATGTTGCCTTTAGTACAGCAGCAGTTCTATTTCCCAGTTGTTTTTTTTTTTTTTTCTTTTCTTAAAGGTGTTAAAGTTTACCTTCTGCATTGGTGTAGACATAAGTTTTCAGCTCAGGTGCCTGATATTGGTACACTGGGATAATTTAATTTGGTGCGTGCTTTGTTGCTGTCAGTTTTGTTGGTTTTGTATCTCAAAATCTGTGGACACCTGTCCTTAAATTTAAGCACCCAAGTTTAATAAGTTTTGGTCCTCATACCATTCTGTTTCCTACTTCAAACACCTTGCTTTTTCTGCTGGCTTGGTCTTGTGTATATATAAAGCTGAGAGCAACCTCAGCTGATTCCCAAACACATAGGCGCCCCTCCAGTTACCATGGGTTTTCCCACCCCCCGCCCCACACTCACCTCTTAGTGTTACATTTTGTGAGCCTAAGATAATAATAGTGTTTACAAAATCTAAATTTATGTACAGTAAAAGTTCTTATGAAACAAGGAATCTTCCCCCTGGCCCTGCACTTTACCTGAATCTTGGTTTTGCCTGTGGTCAGATCTTCATTGAAGAAGACTGCTGCTTACATAGGAGGAGAATGGGGAAAAGGGGTGGACTTTTTGCCAGCAGGAGGGAACACTGCTCTGTGTCAGAAAAGTGGAGAAAATTACTGTTCTCCACCCCAGGCTGAAAAGAAGGATCTTGCTTATGTCCTCATTAGAAGGGGGAAATCACATATATATTCAGTGCTGATGATATATATTGTTTTATAGGCACCTTGTGGACTATATTAATGAAAACCACAAATTTTAATGGAAAACTTCACTCTTTAATGTGAGGGTAGAGGTTATTATGGTATTAAGGACAAAGATATAAACAGAAAAATGGGAGATGATGTCTGTTTCAAACTCCTGCTAACAGAAACCCAGGTTCTTTGGTGATAGGGCCAGTGGGTTGAGCAGCAGCCTTGCTACCCAGTAAACATCCCAAAGCATCTTCCAAAAGACAGGAAGGTGTCTTTTGGCCTTAAAGCTGGTGTTATCTTGGCCCCTCCTGGACAGCTTTGTAGTAGGGGTGGCACTTGGTGTCCGACTGGTTATGCTAATGGTTGTAGGAAGCCTTAGTTTGAGAACCCCAAGATATTCAAAGTGTTTAGCAGGGTGGTAGTTGAGCTGTTTTGTCAGCACTTGAGAAGTGCTTCAAAATAAGCAAGATTAATATGCAATAACTGCCTGCATCTCCACCCTCAGAATTACTGATGTGAATAAGCTGGTTTAAACACTTTAAAATACTTTAAATTTCTGTATAGAAGAGAACATCCAGACGTCTTTCTGCTATAATCTTAATGGTCTGCATGCCTTAGTTTTCCTGGGTCTCTTCCCCTTCCTACAAGTGAAAGCCTTATCATCTATCTTTAATTCTTCACAAATCTTTCTTTCTTTACCCACAGGTTGTTTTTTTCTTTTTTTTTTTTTTGTGGTAAAGGACTTATTGTTTGTCTTGGCAAGAAATGAAACAAATAACTTTTCAAACAAAACATATCTCTACAAAACACTTTAAAGATGAATTTATATTCTTTATGCAGATAAGATGTTACAGCTCGTGGGAGTTTAACAGACAAGAAGTAAGTGTATAAGAGTAACGTGCAGGCATAAAATTCTCTTATGCAGTAGGTCCTTATTTAAGACTGCTACTCCTACTTAAAGACTATTCTGTGTAGTTAAGTTTTCTTGCCGAATTCTTGGGCTCTTCTGTTGCCTTCTGTGTCATTAGTTCCCAAATGAACCAGTGTGTCTCCCAACTTTTGCAAAGAACTCTGCCTCATCTTGCTTTGAAATCTGTCCTTTTATCTAGCAAGTCCAAAAAGAAATGGTACAGTGTAGTATAGCTGAACAATGGCACATCTAGGTGTATTGGGTCCATGCTTATATTGTAACTTTTGATGCTTTTTTTTATTATTACCTACCCTTGAAAACTTGCTATTTCCCTTCATGTGTGCTTCATCTTCCCTCTCCTTAGAGAATGGAGAGCTGCTTGGTTTTCCCCTGCCCATTGCATATGGTCAGGTTCAAAGGTATTTCACCTCATGATATGAACAGCTATTAAAATTTTAACTTAAGAAGAAATTACCAAAATGAGCAAGTGTATTACTCAGAAAGAATTACCTTGGATATGAGTTGGTAGTCTGGAATGCTGAATGCACAGCTTGAAACGATTTGCTTTGCATGTGCTATTGTGTGATACTGGATATATTTGGGCAAGGAGTTCTGAGAGATAAGAAATTGAAGGGAAGAGTCCAAGTAGTTTTCTTTTTGAAAGAATGAGAAAAGGGGCTCTTAGTTTCAAGTTTTCTGTGTCTCTTAATCTTCCTCACTGCAGGTTACTCAGTGTTTTCCATGTTCTGTATGTAGCTCTCTCCTACTTGGTTGGGAGAGAACAACCAATTAGTAGTGTTTTATTTGAAAAACTTCCTTATCAACAAGTTGACCAAGACACTTACATTGATTTGATTAATAAATAATGCCTGCAACCAATGATGACCTTGATATGAAGAAAGCAGTATGGAGATGAACTGTAAAACTGATATTTTAAATTTAAATTTTTGTTTTAATAGCTTCTGGAGGAAATATAAAATTTTTCTCTCAGTCTTTTTTTTTTTTTTTTTCCCTTTAGGTCACCACTGTGAGCCAGATTTTGAAATCAAAGATGAAATGCTTATATTAGGGAAAATATTCTCACTGGGGTTTGGGTGCATATGTATTTGAGTTTACATTGGTCATCTTACCATCATTCTTTTGGAAAAAAAAAACCCAAAACCTACATCAGTGTCTGGGATATGGTTCAAAGCCCATCTGAAAGTGATGGCAGAGACTCCCTTTAAGCTCCAGAATCTGTAGCCAGTTGTACAAACTAATGTCCTCTTCTTGTTGCCTTATGATGCCAATATTTAAGGGAAATAAAGGAATTTCCAGCATGTTTTAATTCTATTAGATTTTTTGCTTACTTAGTCATTTGTACATTAAAACTAAGATTTTAAAAATATATGAGTGTTTAGTACAGTTACTTACTTGTTACCAAGCTCTAATATGCAGATTTTTTTCTCCTAATTATTTTAATTCCTAAAAATAAGCAAAACAAGCCATATAACAAATAGTATACAGCATTCCAATCCCATCACTTGTGTTTGACCTGACCTTAGCTTTCCTTACAAACACTCATGACCCATTGCAATAAGGATCATTAGTAAATTGTTGTTAAGCTGTAAACAGCTAGAGTCTGAATAACTTAGCTGGAGGTCACACTTAGGTTTTGCCCTAGCCGTCTGGTCTGGTCTGGAGGCAGGATGCTGGCTTGCACAGAGCCTAGATCTGATGCAACATAGTCACTCCTTTGGTCAGTCTTCTGCGTAATATGAACTAACAGGTGTGTGTCTCGTTTGGATTTATTCTGGGTTTTCTCTTTGATTCCCATGTTTGGTATTTGTACAGTTCATACTTTTCTTTCTTGTGGCTATTGAGATGTAGGAAGATGATGAAAAAGAAAAATGAAGCGAACACAGAGGGGAAAAGGAGAATATATTGGTAGATAGGAAGGAGGGAAACTCACATAAGGAATGTATGCACAAACATACTGTCTTGAGAGCACCTCATATATGTGAGTCTTTAGGTTTTACTTTAAGTGCTTTTTATGTTGGCCAAACATATTCATGCAATAGGCCTCAAATGTTAGATGCTCCTCAGATTGCTGTTTCTCTAACAGTCGTCTCCTCGCAATTGTTCTTGATCTGCTGAACTGAAGTGTTGGTGTTTATTCAGCTTTCCTGTAGCACCCATAATTTATTTTATGCTTTTAGAAAGAAAAGTTTCCACACATTGTTTTTAAAACAAACCATCACAGAGGTTTATCTTGGGTGTGAAGAATGTTCAAGCCAAGATTCTGGAGATGCTTAATTTTTAAAAAATGAGTCTAGGAAACAATATATCATTTCAGCTCATCTGTATAATGGAAATTTCTTAGCTCTGCTTCCAGACGTATAAACATTACCTCATAATTGTTAGTGAAACAAAAAAGGTATTGTGTTTTAGTCACATTGTTTTGACCAGTAACATGTGTGCCTGAGACATTACTTTCTAAAGAAGTATAACTACTTCAGCTTTATGGGGTGCAACAGGTATTATTTGCTCTGTTACTTAATGGTATATGTGTGAATTAGTTGATTTGTTGTGTTAGATGCCGAGAGAAGCCAGAGAATATTTTCTGGAAACACAGTATTGCAACTTGCCTGCCAGTTACTTAAAGCAGAGGGGTTTCAATGCTTCCAGCAGACTTTCGGCTGGGCAGGTTAGTGTTTCAGATGTCCTTTGCAACTCTTGTAGTTTTCCGGGATTAAGGAATATCTAGACTTTCAGAGACAGCAGCAGCAGGAGCTTTTGAGTAGAGCTTTAAGAGTTTGGTAGGGTCCTTTAGATGACTGGGATATTGCTGTTCATTGCTCATAAACTTACTGTTGCTTTATATAAAAAGTTGAAAGTTTTCTGTTTATCGTAGGTGTAAACCTGGAGCAGGAGAGTTGGGGGAAAATTGAACCTGCTTTTTCTAGAGTGTTGCAGTGTGTTGAGAAAAGCAAGTTGAGCAGCTACTTATCTTGTGAACGGTTTCATCATCTCATGTTGCTGTTCCTTTCTGGACTCTGAGGTTTTTGTAATCTTGGTCTTGTAATCCTGTGGTGCAGGGTGAGAGTCAGCAGAAGAGCATGAATTGCCATCTTCTTAGCCTGTGAATCACATAATTATTCCCAATGTGAGTGCTTCTTCTGGGGAAGCATGAACAGGCAGGGCAGTGGTTTCTGCAGTGCCTTCCTCCTCAAGAGTAGTGGAGTCATTTAGCACTGAAGAATAATTTTGTTATTGGGTAACAGAACTAGTGAAAGTATCTAATGGGACCCTGAGGCTTTCTTCAGGGTTTTCCAAAATTTCCTAGCACCAGAAAAGTTATTTATGGAGAGGCAAAGCTTGCATAAGATGGGAAGCGTGCTTAGTGTCCTCACATGTTTGCTTCCCTCTGCATGTGAAGTGAGGCTGGGTAACAGTGTGGGCTCTGTATAAAGAGGCTTTTTTTAGGAAAGAGAAGAAAGGCAGAGTTTCATGATGTTCTTGATTTCTTTGAGCTATATCACAGAATATGTAGAGAAAAGAGTTTATTTTGTCTTCAGACACGCTGGCTCACACCTGGGGTTTCAGAATTTTCACTAACCACTTTGCAAGGTAGGTATAAGGCTGGTTCGTCAGGCAGCAAGCGTACAATGACCTTGTATCTCCTTTTCCCAGGGGCACCTTTTGGGAGCCTCTTATCAGCCTTTAAAAAGAAACTGAAAAATAATAAAACTTATTTAGCCTTTTTTTATTTTTTTCAAACATAGTTACACGATAGGCCTTTTGATGTAGGAGTCTGTGCAGTTTTGATAAGAGTTGTTATTAACATACTTATAATGTATTTTGACCGCCTCTCCTTCCCTTCCCCTCCCTGTGGCCTGCAGCTGCGACTGCTGGAGGCTCCTGGTGGGCTCTGATATTTACCGTTTTGCTCATGGAGGGATTTAAAGATGTCATATCTTAAAGGCTATAAAATTGGGGTCTTTAAAAGATTCCTTCCTGGTTGGGTGAGGTACAGACTTTTTACTGCTCTCTGTAGGACACTGGTATTATTACATTTTAAAATTGCTGTTTCTGTAGTGTCTGCAGGTATGGTCTTGTCCCTTCAGCATCTAAGATGGGTCTTCTGATCTGCTCTTAGGACCTACTGCTTAACACTCTGCTTTATCCCAGTGAACTCTTTTAAAATTAAGCCTAGCTTTAGCACTGATGGAAATACAACATTAATACTTGGCAGATGTGTGGCTCCACAGTCAGTTTTAAAGTGATGCTGTGTAAGGCACTACTGAAAGTAGTGGTCCCACTCAGACTTCTGGCTTTGCCATGTTCTTATGGATGGCAGAACTGCTGTGGCATGAAGACCTCCTTCCAGAAGCAGCCACAATTCTGCTTGTGAGAGAGGCACACTCCTAAAGAGATGCCTAATGGTACTGGCTCTGAGAAACCCCAGCTGTCTTACCACCTTGTGGCAGCAGTCCTGATCGGCTCTTCTGCCCTTTCTACCATAGGTAAAAGGGAGTGGTGTGAACGGAAGTTTGAGAAGGGCAGCCAGCATTATGAAATATGTTAGTTTGCTGGACTGAAGATCTTTCGGGGAAAGTTGCTGGTGTTTCTGGCCCACAGATGAAATTACCTGCCTTGTGTTTGCTGCTGTGATTCAAGACTTTTGCCTGTTTTTTTCTGTTTGGACTTCTGTTGGGATGAGAAGTGCTATGGATCATGCATGAGGACATTGGACAACTGTCTGCATGCACTGTGTTTGAACTATTAGTTGCATGTTCTGCAGTTTTGCTGCATGTCTGTGGGCATTGAGCTCCTTACCCATGCCTCCCCCAGAAAATGAAGCTTTTCCTCCTCTTTCCTGGGGCTTTCCACCTGGATAAGAAGTAGTGTGGACGTTCCTTCATGGTATTATGTTCCCTATGGTGACAGATCGATAAACTCTCATGGACACGGTGTTAATTCAGTTTCCAGCCTAGGTTTGGAAGGGATTTCTCCCTACTGCATTCCTGCCAATCTGGTTATGAGAGGTGGGTTGTAAGCTTAGGTTTTTGGTGGGTTTTTTTCCATCCTACTCTCTAGTCTGGGCAGGGAGTGTTTCCTAGGATCACCTGAAATATAAGCATGTATGTTAGCTGTGCTCTAAGTGTCTCATGTTATTCCATTGAGATCTGTGGGATTTGTCCTGTTGATTTATGTGAGAGAAAATCCCAAAGAAAGCAGTAGAACTGGTTAGGAATTTGGGGAGAAGGGAGAGAATTGTCCTTGTGCTGCAAAAGCTTTGTAATGTAAATGGTCCATAAGTCAGCTCTCTCAAGTGCCTTAATGTGCTATTTTCCTGTCAGGCAGCAGCCTTTGGCACAGAGAACTTGGTCTTGTATAGCACTTAATATACTGATAATAACTCCAGGTTTCTACTACTGTTCTTCCGGAGCGGCTGTTTTATTTCAGCAGGAGTAAATTTAACATCTACCCAAGCACAGTTAAACTTAGTTCAAATTACATTTTCTGTATTTGACCTGGCAGTGTATTTCTGTCAGCTGCTGGATTTTTGCTTTCAGTAGTGATTCTGTAAATACAGGACTTCAAGATGTTAATTAAACGTTTCAACCAGGCAGTGTGTAAAAATCAAATCTCCTGAAGCAGAAGATTTCTGTATCTTCAATATCTGTGTTGAAAAGATGGTGCTTCTCTCTTACACCTGGACCACAGCAGGTGCTGTAGCAGTTCTGCTTGCCTGAGGATGAGAAGGGTTTTGTGGTTGCTACAGAAGTGTTTAGTGTTGCAAATGCTGCCTACAGAAATGCTCCTCCCCCAACCCCCCCCCACACCCCCCATTTTAAAAAATTTATTTGCAATCCCACAGAGTGTCTTAACTTCAGCATAAGACTCTGGTCATGTGAACAGATGCACTTGAGCAATTTTCTACATGTGAAGAGTTGTACTCTTAGGTTTAATAGAATAGTGAAAGTTGCTTGTAGGAATGTAGTTGTAGCAAGGGTGCTGGGAGGTCCAAGGGCTCTGTTGCTGCAGGGTGAAATGCAAGGGCACCAGCAAGGAGGGGAGGCCAGCTGCTCCCTACCCATCTGCTGTAGCAGGGGTAGGACCCAGCACACCAGGAAGCTTTCCTTCCTTGCCCAAAAGGGAATGGGAAAGGGGAGAGCAGTGGCAGGCAGCAGGACAGGACCTTGCAGAGGACCTGCCCTATCTGGCTTTGTCCAGCTGGGCTTGCTAGGAGGCCTTGACCTTGAATGCTGGAGAGGATTGAACATGGCTGGCCTGCTTCTCTCTGGCACCTTCCTGCTCCGGGAGCTCTTTGGGGAGGAAGCTGCACTTAACTCCCCCAGCAGTGCTGCAGCCTGGGTGCGTATGGCTGCTGCCAGGAGCAAATCCACTCCATGTTAACAGAGGGGCTGACTTACAAGATCAGTTTCTGGTTTCCTTTCTGGTTTCCTTAGCTTATTATTGTAGGTTGGCATCTGCCTAAAGTGTATGGGGACTTGTGGAATCGGGAGAACAAGGAGATGGAGCAGAACCTCTTGCGTCCTCCGGTCATCTCTTCTGTCATGCTGATGATGGAGGACAAGATTTACTTCTTATCTTTGTTTTCCCCCGGTAATTGTTTCTTCCCCTTCCAATAATAAACATTTTAATTGTATGGTTGAAAATTTCAGCTGAAAAGTAAATGAAAAAATCCAAAGTATTTTTTGGTCAAAAATAAAAGCATGAGCAATATTTGATATAAAAACTACAGAGAATTTTTTACATAGTTATTGACACACACTTTGTTTCTTAACAAGTGTAAACATAGCAGAGAACCTGCTGCAGTATGGCTGCTGAAAATTATCAAACCGTGCCATAGCATAAGGTATATACAAGTGAGAAGTTTCCTTGGTACATGCATGCCATGTGACTGTCCCATGTAGACAAACCCTACCCTGTCATGTCATCTTTATACTTATGGTAAATGATCTTTTGACTGTAGTATTAAAAAGGTGGTGCTATGTTACTTTGTATAGATGTAAAGACCTCCACTGGGTGGAGGGGATTTATTCTCACTTGGGCAATATCCGTTCTAAGAGACAATATTGCTTATCGTTCCTAAGGACAGAGCTACAGGTTCCTCATTTTCCCACACATTATCAGCACTGTTGGATGTTTCTTTGAACTTCAGTCCAGGTAACAGGATCTGCAGTACAATTGGGCATTTATTCTTCTGTGCTAGGGTAGTGTCAGTTAATGAGGCCACTGTTCAGGAAGCGAATACAAAATAAGTTACAAATCATTTGGGGACAGTGAATGCAGACTTAGAACTGAGACACACAGTGGCTTGGCTGAGATATTATTATTTTAAACAATTTCTCTGAAATACTTTAAATAGAACCTTTCTTCACTTGTGTCACCATGCTTCTTTCTGTAAATTTGTTCCTGAACAGATGAGCTTGCAACCTGTTTGTAAGCATGTGCACAGCATCTCTTAGGAGCCACAGATGTGATTGACAGAATGAGGGACATGGTGGCGTTTGGGTAATTGCGTCATTGTGAAACTTAGCATTTAAAACCATTAGTTTGGCTTCTGTTTCAGTGGTGCTTCTTTCATCCCAGTCTTCTCTATTAATAATAAGAAAAGAAGTAGTTGTGAGTTTTTTTTTCTCAGTGTTTTTTTTTTAAACTACTTTTACACCTGTTGTACATCTGTAGTTTCTTGCCATACTTATTTAAATGACCACTCAAAGGGATATTTTAAATAATTGAATTTTTGATATTACTTTGATCACTGACTTCTTGATCATGGTTACTTTCAGATCCCTTTGACCTTGCTGGTCAGCAGTTAGCCAAGTGACTTCACTTAACTAGTTGAGCTAACTTACTCAAAATGAAGATCCTCTTTATGAAGAAAACTATTTTTTTTAATCTTCTCTTCTGCTGTTGGAGAAATGGAGTCACTGTTTCTTTACTTCTTGCAGCAGGGGGAAGCTGCCAGTCTCCCAGCCCTCGCAACACAAACCTTCATGAAAATTTTGCAACATCAAAGTGCCTTTTGTGGATAAATGGGAAGAAGCTGCCACAGCTGCTTCAGTGCTCCTGGCCAGAGGTCTGTTTGGCATGGTGTGGCCTGTGTCTGGCTTGGCTTTCTGGCTTCCTCTCTTTGCTGATCTCAGCTTAACATTGCAGAGAACAAGCAGGGTTGTAACTTGACAAGCCCCTTGGTCTGTGCAAAGTGCCTTTGAACTGAAACTGCTGCTTGGAGGAGCAGTTTTGTCTCCTCTTTTGGCTGCTGCCTTTGTGGTGTTAGCACATGCAAGTGGGGTCTAATAGGGGAGTGATCATATTTTGAAAAATTAATGTATGCATTGGCAATTTTGCTAGCTTATGTTTGATGTGGATAATTTCCCAGATCTCGTCCCTGTGAAGCAGCAACAAATGGTTCTGTGCAAGAATAGGGTAACTCCAGGGGACAGGATTAATGGTGAGCAGATAAACAGGTGCATTCAAAGTGGCTTAAAAGTTTCTTGAGCTATTAGCTTTTCCTTCAGTACTGTTTGACTCTCCTGAGTCCTAGGGGTTTGCTGTGCTTTTTGTCCCAATACCAGGGGTCAGTTGGGGGTGCTTAGAATGAAAAAACAACCCAAACCCCCAACAATCTCCTGCTCTCACAAAGTGTGTGCATGCAGAGATCCTTTGACAGCGTGCCCACAGGTGTGCAGGTTTCTGGCAGTTTGTGGCATAGGCACTTGCTAGGAGAAAAAAAGAAAGGCTGAGTCCCTGTGACTGTGTTCTCTGATCTCCTTTGTAGGCCTGCCCTGCCATGATGAATTTACATAGTTGCTTTTTGTACCCGGTTACATCTTTGGCAAAGGCAGCATGCCCAAGCTATTTATTTTTGGGTACTTTTCACCTTGTCTGAAAGTATTTTTTGGAAGAATGTCATGTGGTGCCCTTGGTGTTTCTTACATAAGAAATACTAAATACCATTCCCTGAGGTTTTTTCGTGGAGGTGGCTTCCAGCTGCACGCTGGCACGTTTCCCATGGATTTTGTTTTAACTGACAATCGATTTTCATCTACACTTTCATTACTTCACTGGTAAATGTTTATTGCTGTTTGAGTCACTGAGTGCTAAATTTCCTTCTAACTATTTTATCAATGCTAAAATCAGTTTAATAGATACTAAAACTGACTCTGTGTCGTCAGCGAAGTTTGGTGCTTTCCTGATCTGAGAAAGTGGGTGTGCATTGGTGACTGTATGGAGTGGTACATACCCCCCACGGTTCTCCACGTACCCTGTCATCGTCATCTGGGTCATTTGCAATTCTTGTACTTTGTTTCTCTGTGTTAATCAATTACTAATTTAAAAAGGCCTTCCACTTTGTTGCATGGAATTTGAGTTTCTTGGAGTGTGTTCAACTGAGGCAGGGAGGGAGGAGTTTATCAGTTTCAGGGAGAACTTGAGATGTGCTTCAGCCACCTTGCTTACCATGTGCTTATTGTCCTCATCTAATAATCTTAATAGCTTTAACAGCGTATGACTGTCCCACACAGAATCCATGCGGCTTCCCTCTAACATCCTCTGCCACGTAACTGCAGTTCCCTTTTTCTAAGTTTCAGCCAGCTGATGTCAAAAGGAGTGGTGGCTCAGGAACCTGGCAGTGAGAATGGGAGACCAGCTGTAGGTGATGGGTTAAGGCCATTCCTTCCTGGCCAGGGCTTTGGTGCAGGGAGAGTGTCTTGCTGAGCCACTTTCTGAAGAATTAATTGCATGTGTGGGAGTGGTTTGGAGTGAATAATGAACACTACAGCCAGAGAAAGTATCTGGCATCGTTTGCAGAGGAGGAGGAGCAGGATGGGAGTGTGGTTAAAAGTCAAGTTAGTATTTGTAACAAGATAGATCTGTGAATGTGGGTTCAATTAAACAAGCCTATTAAGTGACCTTCAGCCATGGTTAAAGGAGTCATCTGAAGAGAAGGATTTCTTCATTTAGCCCTCTGCCTAAAGCTGGTTTTGAGAGGCTGCCTGAGGTTATAAGGGAAGGAATTTAATGGATATCTTAGTCAAACAAAACAACTTTCCAAAACCGTTTCCCTGTAGAGAAGATTTTATTATTGTCATGGAAATGGAGTGTTGAATACACCCTAGCATATTTTGCTAAGTAAACAATAAAGATGTGGGTACTTCTTGCCTTTTAAAACAAAAAGTTTATTAGGCTGTGTGGGAAGTTTGTGTTCTTAAATTTAAGAAAATAAAAAAATTTTGACAGCTCAAAACTCTCCAGAGCTTTACCGTGGGAAAGTGTAATTATTTTACACCCCTAAAAAAACATGAGAGCTTAAGTGAGATATTTATAATTTTGTGATCAGTCAGATAAGTGTGGGGGAAAAACGACTGTATTTTCATTTAGTCTAAGAAGTTTTATCTGCCAGAAGGTACAATATCTTCAGAATTTCAGAACTGCTTTCCTACAAATCTTCCATGCTACAGATGATGAAATAGGTAAAATGACTTGGTTTTGTAAGCTAATGGCAATACTGGAAAGAAAATGGACATACCCTGTACTAGCACTTGACTCTTTGGAACATGCCACCTTTCGTGAACATTGCTGGTGACTGACCATGTGTGAAACCTGCTGCTGGTATTATTTGTAAATTAGTAACAGAAGTTCTGATAAAAGTGGAAATTTCCAGCTTTGACCTGTGCTACTGATATCAGAGGTTTCTGTAGTGACTGTGTGTCATACGGAATGCCCAGAGCATGGACACCTGTCAGTCTGTCCATACCACGATGTTGTCCTTAACTGCTACAGTTACTGTTCTCATAGTACCCATGCCCTTCAGTTAATTGTGTAAATCTCTCATTAATTAGTGTGCTATCCCTTATTATTATTATTTTTTTTTTCTGCTGGCAAACCCCAGGCAATCCTGTTGTACTGGTAAACACACAGCCTCGTGGCTTGCTCATTTCCAAAACTAGATGCATACCTGCTTGAAATGGCCAGTGTTCCATGGAGTGTGCTTCACTATGAGGTGGCTGTTGTTTAGGTTTAGGAAGATTTCTCACTGAGGAAAATACTGGGTTTGTATTTGCTTCTGTTGTGAAGTAGTGGTGCCGAGGAAGTCGGGAGCATTACAGTCTGGCAAGCAGCCTGACTGCTTTTGGCTTTGCAGTCAGTAATGATGTATTTTGCCTGAGATGGTTGGTTTGTTAGGTTACATCAGATGGGATGAGAGCACAGCTGTAGCTGTGCCTGGCACTGAGCTGGGTGAGGGGGGAGTTGAGTGGGGAGGTGGATGATCAGTGTGGGCTGGAATAGAATAGCTGACTGGGATCAGACCAGTGGGTACTGAACAGGGATCTTTACTGTAAGGTTTCTGTATGTAGGGAGTTTTTAAAATGTCATCAGTTTGATTTATTGAGCTCTTCTGGATGGGTGGAGAAAGGCATATAAGGTACAGAGGAAGTAGTACATTTTATGTTTAGTGCAGAGATTTAAATTATGATGAAAATAGTTAATTTTGAATGAAGCGATGTGTGTATAATTTTATATATGAAGTACATGAACAGGAATCTTGATGAGAACAAAACAGATTGAGATGTTTAAAGGGGCTTAAAGTTCTTCTTTACAAGTTATATTAAACTTATTGCATATATGCATAAATGGATTGAAAAATCCAACATTTGTAGGGCATAATTTGTTTGTGCTGTGCAGGATGTCCAACTGATTGTTTGCCAGATATCAAGGCATGTGTTAGAGGATGCACATTGTGGAAAATTTCCCCAAAGGAAAAGTGTGTGAGCTTCAAGATAAAATGAAGATTTCTTCTCCTTCTTCCCCCTCCCCCCCCCCATTTATTTTTTTATATTTTGTGGAGGGACATTTTGTTGGATGCTTCTGTTTCCAAAGTAAGAGTTGTCCACGCTGTGTGACTTTTATTTATCATGCCTTACTATCCTAGGAGCTCTTTAGAACATCCTGTAATGTGGACCTTTTGCTGTTTGTCTGTGATTATTATATATCAAATGAGGTCCTATTCAATTGTTAGGCATCGCTGAGTGCTAACCAAAACCAAATGGAATTTCTAGAAAACAACACTGTCAAAATTCCATTTCTTTGAGTGTCAGAGGTGCATAGTTTTACTGGTTGCTTGTAGTCTTCTAGTAAAAGTCATGCAAATAACATCATCCCTCCCTTTCTCTGGTCAGTTTTCTTTTTTAGGCTAATCACCTACCTTGGTAGTGTAATGGGAAATTCAGGCTGGTTTGTTCTGCAAATGCAGATTTGCCTTTCATAGGCCGTCAGAAGGACTTGGGTCTGGAAGGTGAAATAGGCCATTTCTTGAAAACTTCCATAGCTCTTTTCCTGTAAGTCAGTGCCCAAGCTATTAAGCAGTCATCTGCAAATTAATTTGTGAGCACTTCTAGCCTTGTATTTTTTTACTGCCTACTGGGAGATTATGTCCATTTCAGATCGTTAGTCTTTACTAAATGGTATGAGAATGGTCTTTGTGTTGCAGAAAGCTTCTGCTCCCTGTTTCTTTGTAGAACAGATGACTGAAAGATCTCTGCAGCCAGCTCACAGTGCCCATTAAGAACCAGTTCCTCCGATTCTCATGGGACTCAGTGAAAAAGCCCCTGTGGCATCTGCTGTGCACAGCAACAGACTGAAAACTTTTACTGGGAAACTATTTGGACAGACTTAAAAAGTGGCTTATCGGTTGTTGCTCAAAAAAACACTTTGAGGAGCTCTAAAAGGATGCCTCTATATAGATTCAAAAGGAATGCCTTGCCTGTCAGGGCCAATTAGCTTGAAAAACATCTGGTGTCTAAACAGAATTGCTGATGTGTAAGACACTTTCTTCAGAAACCAGAATGTTTTTTACAGATAAGCTGTTTGTTGCTCCTAGCCTCCCTTTTTTCCCCTCTGCCTCTTCCTCTCCCAAGAAACTTTTGTAATGAAGCATAAGATATACATTGGCTTTGATACTGGAAAACAAACATCTTCAGTAACACTTTATCCGTTTACTGGAGAAGATGTCTATGATTTCTTTTGTCTGATGAAAGGCCAGTTAAATTGCAAAACCTGACACTGATCAGACTGAGAGGGTTTTACTTATTTGGCCTTCAACTCACTTTTGCTCTCATAACAATTAGGACAAGAGTGAATATTACTTTTATTCAGAGAAATCCCAAATCCCCTCTACAACTGAACAAAACCACCAAAATCTTCCGGAGTAGTTATTTCCTTTAACTTGACAAATAGTGTTCTTAAGTCTATTTTCCTGAGCAACTAGGAAGTACCAGAGAGCTGGTAGAAGAGCAGATGGGACCTTCAGTCTCCAACTTCTCCAGGAGATGAAGGGTTTTAAATCTGAGCAGAAGGGAAGTCAGCTTGTGTGGGTGCCCAGTCCGCCTTCTTGGGATGTGTAGGCCAATCTGAGTGAAGAACAGGTGGAGGCTGAAGAGGTGCCTTTATCAGTCCTTTTAATAAAGGGGAGGCTGGACCTCCCCTTTTTTTATCAAGGAGAAAATAATGAATTGCCTCATGTATATACGGGACTTTGTGTTTGGTTTAACCCAACTGTCAACTAAAACACATGTGGTCATTCCGAGCTGCATCCTAGGTCACCCCCAAGTTATATAATGATATTATATGGTATGGAATATCCCTTTGGCCAGTTTGGGTCAGCTCTCCTGGCCATGTCCCTTCCTAGCTTCCTGGTGTGTGTGTATGTGCGTGTGTGCACACACTAACAACACCCCTCCCCCCACCTTCTCCATGGCAGGACAGTATGAGAAGCTGAAAAGTCCTTGACTGCTTGGCAATAAAAGCATTAGTGTGTTACCTACACTATTCTCATCCTAAATCCAAAACATAGCTCTATACCAGCTTCTCAGAAGAAGATTAACTGTCTGTGCTAAAGCCAGGACAATTTGCTTTACTCAAGGATGCACACAATGTCAAAAACATGGTAAACTTGAGGCTGCTGTTATAGTTTTAAATGCTATTGAAGACTTTTTTTTTTATTTGTATTATTTGTATCTTGGAATACTGTAGTCAAAGTTTTTCAAGAGTGAGGATAGTGGAGGGTTTTGATTAATTTTGGTCTTCAGAGACCTCTAAAAGCAGCATCTTCCAAGCAGAGATCATAACCCTAGGCAGTGTTACAGTAACTCAGAGTCCCGTGATCATTATGAATACTCAACTCTCATCTGCCATTTTTTTTCTAGTGCCTGGGTTGATGCTTTGAAAATGGAATGGTCATCACTTTGAAACAGAGCGGTGGGTTTGACACTTTCCAAAAATCTGACGCCCTTGGCACTGTCCATCTGCAGCAGCAGCAGCTGTGATCTGGGGTTGCGGTGGGTTTTGTGATGAGCAGTTGGTGGCGTATAGTACATGGGAAAGGTTAAATCATATGGAGAGAAGTGTCAGTTATGCTGGAGTCAGTGAGATCAGATGATTGCTTCTGCTTTCTTCTTTGCTATCACAAACAGACCAGCTCTTCATTTTTAAAGTTTCCTGAGGCAACTTTGAAAACTAGTTCAAACGAGTGTGTTTTAAGGCAAGTACTGACGGAAGCTGTTGGTATCCTCACAAGGACTGTTGACCTCTAGAAATGCTTTTCTCTTTATTCTTTTTTTTCCCTCAAAATGGAGTTCAGTGTTTCTATTAGCAGCTTTTTGTTGTTGTTATTTTGAGGTACTATATTTATGTGACAGAAAGCTTACTTAAGAGCTTGTGATCAAAACAAATAGACTAGGAATTTAGGACAAATGTCCCTGATGAAGTGGGACTAGAAATGGGGCTGCCAGTGGATGCTTGCCAGTTCTTGTCTACCTGAGCAGATGATTTGGGTACCCTGTGATAAGCACATGTACAGGAAGGTTGTTGATTCACTAGAGTAAAAAGTCAGGGGTTCATCTTGTATACAAGGCTGGATTCAAGCACACAAATGGTAATGATATGCCATTTCAGTGTAGAGGGCTGCTTTGCAGAGATTTCTACCAGGGCTAAATATATGCATTGTGTATGCAATGTGACTGTAATATTTTGCAGTTGCTACAGCAGCCTTTAATCAGGACTGTGGCTTATTAGGGAAAAAAGCTTCCTTTACATATGCAAATTTTTATTAGTCTAAACAAAATACTTAATTTGTTATATAGTTGGATTTATAAAAGATAAAAGTGAATACCTCTAGATTGTTCTTATGTGTAGTCAGGACCTGACCCGTAAAGTTTCACTCACACTAAATCCCTTTTGCTGTGCAGAGCACAAACAAGTACTAGTTGCCTTCCAAGTCAGTGGGTTTCAATGAATGGGAAACTGTGGCATCCTCACTGGGTTATCAGGAAATTCACCTTCTGCAGCCATTGTATTTTGGAAAGCATTTAAGAAATATGTACACACATGTGCACATTGTCTTGCAAAAGCTGTATCTGAAATATTTCACTGGGAAGTGTTGGTCACACCTGGTCTGTGAAACTGACCCTCCTTAGACGTGCTAGGCTGGATATTCTAAAGTTGGGAACTGGTTTTAATGTTTTACTGAAAACAAAGAGGGGGAAAAACCCTCTGTGCGTAGCCTGAAATGTCTTAGTATAATTCTCAAATGCTCTGTGTGTGCGTATGTTGTAGCCTGAAAAAAATATATCGATAACATATAAATATAAAAGTTTGAAGGGACAATCTATGACATTCCTGCATTGTATTTATAACTTAATACATTAAGTTTTCTCTTACATGAACGACTGCTGTGAGATCATGTAACCTTCTCCCATTTGTGGTCACTCATTGATTCTCTGATTTTTCTATTCATAATTTTTCCTGTGTGTGTAACGAGGTTTTTTAGCATCCACAAGATAAATATACTACTGCCTTACTTAGGTACCTTGTAACTAAGTAGTGAATGTACTAGCGAGAAGGACCACTACTAGGTATTTTAGTTTTGCTTTTTTTGTGGTATGTATCAGTGATCCTCAACTGAGGTCTGCTTGAGTGACACTGACCCTCAGCTCGTAACGACAGCCTTTGCTCTTGCCAAGCAGAGGTGGTGGTAAAGATGGTGAATTAGCAGAAAAATTCTGCGTTAGGATTCCTGAAGCATCTTTCTCACTTGAGCTGTGCTTTAAGGAGTCTTCTGAAAGGAAAGTATTCTTGTTGCTATAGTGATGAGTGGAAGAATTATAGACAGCTTGTCGAGATTTCTCTGAGAAGAGCTGTAGCAGCTGGGAAATGTTTTCTCATGAAGCACGTGCAGACACATTGGTTGTGTTGTGGAAGGGGCTGCTGGGTGACAACTGCAGTACCAGCTGGTGTGGGTTGTGCAAGAACAGATGTGGAGAGCATGGGTGGCCACTGGGAGATAACCTTGGACAAAATGGAAATAAATAACAAGTTTATATCAAAACAAGCAGCTTCATAACGCAGAAGCAGTTGACTGTGAAATTGTTACATTAGCTGTTGCATTGCAATGCATTACAAGTTGCTGTTTCATCCTAAGTTTCATCTTCAAAACAGGATTTGGGGTCTTGTTTATATCTTTAGATGTGTGGTAGTTTAAAACAAAACAATTTTTTGGGGGAGGGCTTTTTGTTTTCCCTGTTTCTCCTCTTTGGGACAGACAGTAAAAACTTTATTACCTTTTTCTCTTGAGAAGATATCCTTGAGATGATGATATGATTGGAGTATGCTGTGTGATAGTCTTAGTTACCAGCTACTGATGCAGAATAGGTGGTTTTTATTGAGTTGTAAGGAATTCTGATATTAAATTTATTTTTAAAAATCAAGTTAGTGAGTTAACTTAGAGGTTTGGCTACATCTTACTGTTGTGGGTTTTTTCTTTATGCATAGTTTGAAAAAGAAGAGGCAAGCCAAACAAAACACTGAGACTGTCTCTGCCAATTCCCCTGGATCTCCTGTTTCCAAAACACCTTCTGAGAAAGATGATGAAAGTAAAGTTATTTTGGAGCAAATCAGTTCCTCTGAAGACAACTGTAAATTTGCTGGCGAGAAGGAAACTGTTCCAGACAAAGAAAAGAAAAAGAAAAAATACAATCAGCTGAAAGACATCAGGCGCACAGAACTTAAAAGATACTATAATACTGGTGAGTTATGTTCATGTTACATTATTTTGAAATATGTTTGTTTTGATAGCTTGCTAATGTACTTTTCTCATTCTGTAGGCCTTCCTTAAAAGGATAATTGACCTTGGATATCCTTCCTGTAAAAACAAAATTATGTAGTTCTGAATATCATCTGCTTCTAATTATATCCTTGCAGTTATTAGAAAAAAGAAAAAAGTATTTCTTTTTTCTCAGTTCTAAAACTCAGTGTTGTAATAGGCAACAGTTCAAGTTGTTATTGCATTTTATTTAAGATTTGTTTTATGGCATTGGGTTGTTTATTTTGTGGGATTATTTGTTCCATGAATTAATACATACTGTTTAAGACTTCAGTATTAATTTATAATAATTTTGTCTAAAGTGTGAGCAAGTAAGTAAATTAACTGCGTATTTTTTATCAAGATGTCAGAGGGCTTGTGTACTGGAAAGCTTGTTTCTTCTTTCCTCACACCACACTCCCCTCCCCCCCCATCCCAGCTGTATTGATACCTCAGTTAATCATAAATATCTTTTTTTATGTAGATTTACTCTTGCATTTAATTTGAAAAAAAAGCAGTTTGCAGAAATATGTGAGATGAGTCACATACACATCTAGTTTGGATTGTAACTTGTTGTATACTCTAATTTTAGTTATGATTTATGAAGTATTTCTTCTGCCAGATTTTCTCTTGGCATTTTGTAGGAATGAGCTCTTAAATTAAGAGAACTCTGGTTCTGTCTTGTAGAGGGTTCCATTATTAAAGAGGAGGAAGGGAACAGAGAATTGTAGCTATCCTGCTGCTTTCCTGCTCCTACTGGATTGCTGAGTCTGAAGGAGATGTCCTTCTTTCTCCTAAAGAAATTAATCCACAGTAAAAATGTTGAGTATTGACTGGCACATGAGGACTAGCCTACACCTGAAGATTGTCTTTTATGGGGTGACACTTTTGGCCTTGCCAAAAAAAGAACATAAATCTTGCAGAAAAGTTATCAGGAGTTTACAGTGATTTATTTTTAGTTTTGGTGGGTTTAAATCTGACCATATCAATAATTTGGAAACAAAAGCAAAACTTTTTGTTATGAAGTTATGACCACACTGTTCTTGAAATAAAATCCGTAGGAGGAGACTGGAGAAATGTTAATGAACCAACCTGTGAATATTTAGTGTTTTGTTAATATGCTATTTAAAAAAAAACACAACAAAACAAAAAAATTGAAGCTTCTGTTGCATTCCTGGTAAGGTGCTTTTGCTAAGATCAGTGATTTATTGTTATATAAATACAGAAATTTGGGGGTTTATGAGGTAGCTGATTTTTGTTTCTGTAGTGTTCCAGTAGTTATGTGGAAAACACTGTGACGGTTGGCACGTGTGGAGGCAAGATGTGGAGATGTGGTAGAAGAGGACAATGGCATTCTTCTGTCTCTTTTTTTTTTTTTTTTTCTCCTGAAAAGTGTGGCAAGGTTGACAAGGGAGAAGGTGAAGCCTTCCAGGTTATCTTTGGTTTGTGATCCAGCAGTCAGTACAGACTGGGGGGTTTACTAGCCCTTGTTTCATAAGTGTTTTTTTCATGTGGATTGATGTTATCGCAGTGGTGACTTGAAGTGCTACTGGCTGTCAGTGTGCAAAGCCTCTGGGTTCTGCAGACAGAATTTCTGCTGAGAAGTGCAATAATTTCATGCTGCTGTTGAGCTGAGCACAGACCCAACCGACAAGATCCACAGAGAGAGAAAAAAAACCCAAACACTTTGTTGTTTAAAAGACTGTTTTCCGTTGATCCTAAATAAAGACTTTTACCCAACTGGAGCATCCAAATTGTGGAAGTGAAAGTTTAAAGAGTGATAGAAAACAGTTGATTGTGAAACAAGTGCAATATCTCCATGTTCCCTATGCAACTGTCAAAATTAGGTAATTTCAGTGAAATTGTTAGTTGCCACAGTATTAGTCTGCGTGCCTTTGTCCACTGCAGCTATAGCCAGCCAGCAGTGGTTACCTGCTTGGCCCTTGTCACTGCTCTCCTGAAAGCTCCTGCCTTTGCCAACATCCTGAGTGACTTCTGAGAGCTCCATCTACGCCTGTAGCAGCCACCAGGACCTGGGCTTGTTTAGATAGTTAGCCTTCACCTGTATGTGGCAAAAGACAAAACCATCTGTCTGCTGGCAGATGTGCTCGCTGCAGTGGTGGGAAGGTACCTACCAAATCTGTAGACTTTTTAAATTGTTGCTATTTTTTCATAGGAAACTGACTGAGAGGGATTATTCATGCACATACATTATATTTTACTTACTATTATGAATGTGTGTACATCAATTTTTTTCCTTCTGTGTGATGCTTGGTTTTTCTCCTCTAGTTTATTCCTTTATTGATGTGCCTGAGGTGCTCTGGTTTAAATAGCGCCTCTTGTGGTTAACGTTTCTCTAGATGTGTTTATCTAAGTATCTACTTGGTAATTTCTTCCCTATTACCCAGCTATGCCTTAATGTCTAGAATCACAGAATATTAAGAGTTAGAAGGGACCTTGAAAGATCACCTAGTCCAACCCTCCTGCCTGAGCAGGATCACCTAGATCAGATCACACAGGAACACAGTGGTGGACAGTGATAGGACAAGGGGCAATGGGTCCTAGCCGAAGCATAGGAAGTTCCATCTGAATATAAAGAGGAACTTTTTCACTGTGAGGGTGACAGAGCACTGGCACAGGCTGTCCAGAGAGGTTGTGGAGTCTCCTTCTGTGGAGACATTCAAGACCAATCTGGATGTGTTCCTGTGTGATTTAATCTAGGTGATTGTCCTAAGATGCTTTGAGCCTAGAAGGGTCTTGTCTGTCAGTCTAACAGAATGAAGACCCTGTCCTCTGAACAGTCTCCATTTCATATTTTACAGGTCTATAAATCCTTCATTATTATTCTAAAAGATAGGAGAAGGAGCATCACGTCTCACTGTAATTTGTTCCTTGCACACCACATCCCTTCGTTAGAAGTTTGTGAATGTGTTTGACTTTATAATTTTGTAAAAGCTGACAGTGACACCCTTACTCTTTCGCTTTGAATTTCATACCTTTTAATGGAGATATGCAAAGGCAGATACTGCCAGCAGCATTTTGTTGACTCAGTAAATAACTCTTCTCTGGTAGAAAGAGAACCGGAGGTGGTGGTGTTCTCTGCCACGCTTTGTAGATGAGAGAGGCATTAAAGGTGGAAGTGCAGCGGTGGAACGAGGATCAAGTTGCCAATACCCCCGTGCTGTTGCATTAGTCCCTCCAGCCGATAGGTGGCATCACCGAGCCTAGGAGGAGGAGTTGTGTCTCTACCCTAGAGTCCTCCAGCATCCCTCTACCCAGCCAGGATTGTTCTGTACAGAGTATCTGCTAACACTGTGGTGGGGGCATTGTTAGAAATAACTTAGTGTGGGGTATTGGTCATTTCTCTCGAGGTACTGCTGAATAGCTGAGCAGGTCCTGCTGCCACAGTTTGGCCAGCCTAGCCTCGTATTTTCCTTTTCTCTTAGCACTTGTATTATTCTTTAGCATCTCTATCATTCTGGAGTGATGTGTGACATTTGGTCTGTCAGTACAGCACTTTAAGGCATTATTGCTTTGCTGATAGAGCCGTTGTTTTCTTCCCTTGAAACATAATAGGTGCTGATATTGCTTGTTGCTCTTTCCTGAGAGCTAATGGAAGTAGCACTCCTTTCTCTTTATTTTTGGCTCTTGGCTTATGTGGTAATCAGCTTCTTAACTGTCTTACCCTTCCTGCTGTTGTTGCTGCAGTAATCTGCTTTCAGAGTTCCAAGGATGTGTCCGTCTGTCACAGTGCAAACCTGGCTGCTGTGCCCAGTGCCCAGGAAGCTTTCCCTTCTTCAGATAACCTTGTTGAGTTACTTAGGCAGCTTGGCTGCTTGCTTCAGACACACTTTCTGTGGGAAACCTGTTTTTTGATGGAATGCTCACTAAGCTTCAGTATACTTGCTACGTGTCAACATGATTTTCCCCCCTTTTGTTTTTGTTTTAATGTTTTGGTTTTTTTTCTCCCTTGTGTCACAGGCTCTTAAACTCTCACAAATATAAGGCAAACTGTAGGAATCCAGCGGTGAAACTGTAGCAGCCCGGAAACACCATTTTACTGGCTCTGATGTACATCTGTGGGATACACATTTTGGGTGGATTTTTGTAGGATTAGAAAACCAGAATTTGTCAGGAATTGCTGAACTGGATGATCAGTTGTGTTTTACCACTGAAGAAGCTGAATAAAAGTGACCTTCTGAAAGCAGGCATTGTAAAAGAGGTGTAATTTAGGCTTGAGCACAACGCTCTGACTTTCATCCATGTGTTTATTCCAGCACGATACCATGATATGTGTCTTTCTACCTGATGTGTAGAATATTCCTAGATTCCACTGATTTTCCTTGAAAACAGACAGTTAGCATGTGCAAGTAATTGATTTCCATTAAAGAATGCATCGTAAAGAAAAATTTGCTTAGATGACTTGTCTCATGTCACACAGGTACTTCTATCAGCAAAATAAGATCCAGTTAATCAGTTTACCATTTTGAGCTCTAATGATAATGCCATCCTTTCTCACTCGCTGTGTGGTGTGCAATTTCTGCAGCGAGCGAGTAGGAGGTGAGACTGACAAAAACCTCCTCTCATTGTAGGTCTGATTCCCGTCCAGAACAAGCAGGAGTCCTAATCGCTATGTGAGGGAAAATGTTATGTCCCCATGTAATGAGGTGGTATATTGTGTGTTGAATAGGTGGTGTCAGAGCATCTCCCCAGAGTGAGAAGACAGATGCCTTTTTTACTTGTCCTCCTTGCCATCACTTGGGCAGAGAGCGGTACTGAAGCAGTGTAGCACACGTGCAGTTACCAAGCCGTTGAATGTTCTGGGTAGCTGGCCAAGAACAAATGTTAGTAAATAAATCTAAGAAGGAGTAACAGTTTTCATCATTCATAACGTGGTTCATAATTCAGGTTGTCTTCTGGCAGCAAAAACAAGAGTAGATGTAAGGAGGGGTGAAAAGGAAAGTTGTTTCTTTTGGAGTTGAAGTTTATTTGGTTGTAACTGCCTATATGGTATTACAAAGAGTTTGGAATAACTTATGTATGAGTGTAAACTGGATATAGTGGGCAGTGGCTGGTTGGTAAGGTTGAGGCATTTGGTATAATAGCATCTGTTGCTGAAACCACGTGGAAAGAATGAGGCAGATGAGTGACTGGAAGGCAGCCAGTTTCAGATCACTTGTTTTGAACAAGAGCAAATGATCTTGAGTCCCAAGAGATGAGTGTTAAGGCCACCAGGTTACGTTCGAGCTGGGTTGTTAATTGGTGTTTACTAGAAACTGTTGCACACAGGAGTGATGCCTTGTCTGCAGGCAGGAGAATGTGATCTCAGCAGTAACTACCTGAAATAATGCTGTTAATGCTGAACTTCTGAAAATTTGGATGAAAACATCTTAACACTGAGGCCCCCATGTGTGGAATACTCTTTCTAGTTATCATCTTGATGGATAAGCTCCTGTTTATTGTAAAATTATGTAAAAGACACAAAGGTGAAACTCAGTGTTTTGAACTAGTTCCTTAGGTATTGGCTATCAAAGCATGACAAGTTGCTGTGAAACCTATGGCTAAGACAGAAGACTGAGCTGGCTGTAAGTCTGCTGTTAGATGGAAGTGAAGCTATATAGATATATAAAAACAAATTGTAAACTTTGCCACTGATAGCAAACTAATGCACGTTTTGGGTAGGAAGCAAGGGAATTGAAATGGGAAAGGACAGAACATGAGAACTGTGTTCAGAAGCAGAAAAATAGAGATTTATTAACTTCAGTTCTTAAGAATCAAAGAAAAATTAATTTTAGCTAGTGGTTGCATTTTCAGTAATCTGGTGTGCATCTAGGCAGCAGCAAAGAGGCAAAGATGGAGAGGGAGAATCGATCTGTTAGTATCTTCTGGTGTGATTCTCTCCACAGAAATAGAAATTAGGTAAACATTAGCTTAATAGATGTAATATATATACTATATATAGTAGCTCATTTTATATATACATATATACTAGATGTAATATATATACTAGCTTAATAGATTTTATATATATATATATATAGTGACCATTGCCTCTTGTCCTGTCCCCCACAGGCCACTGAGAAGAGGTTGGCCATTTCTCTGTCTCCAGCACTACAGATATTGATAAACATTGATGAGAGAGATCCCCTCTCAGTCTTCTCAAGGCTGAGCAGCCCCAGCTCCCTCAGCCTTTCCTCACAGGGGAGATGCTCCAGGCCCTTAATCATCTTTGTGGCCTCCACTGGACTCTCTCCAGGAGATCCCTGTCTGGTTTGTACCGGCGAGCCCAGAACTGGGTACAGTACTCCAGGTGAGGCCTGACCAGGGCAGAGTAGAGGGGGAGGATCACCTCCTTCCACCTGCTGACTACACTCCTCTTAATGCACCCCAGGATCCCATTGGCCTTCTTGGCCACCAGGGCACACTCCTGGCTCATGGCCAACCTGTCATCCACCAGGACCCCCAGGTCCTTCTCTGCAGAGCTTCTCTCCAGCAGGTTATCCCCAGACTGTACTGATACCTCTGGTTGCTCGTTCCCAGGTACAAGATCTTGCAGCACCACTTGCTTTTACTGAACCTCAGTACTTTACATGTAAGTCATTTTGACTTTGCTTGTCCTTGTTATCCTTCTCAGGACCTCCAGGACCCAAGATGCTGGGACAGGGAATGCGTTTGCTCTTTAACTCAGATTCTGTGGCTTGACTCACTGTGAGGTCTGTTTAGCATAGCTGGGGGAGGAAACAAAAGTTTGGGGTCAGGAGGGAGTTGTGGGAGTCTCCTTCAGTTACATCTGGTGTTGGAGGGGTGTGGGAATCAAACCCAGAAAGTTATCCTAAATTACTTGTGAAAGTAACTGAAATATTGAAACATTGCAGCAAAGAGTTTTGGCAGGTGACCAGAGAAACAGGTGGAGGTTAGAAATCGAGGATACCTTTTTTTAACAGTGGCAGTAGTTGTTAAGAGGAGAAAATTAAAACTGGTTACACTGGAATTTCTGTCACTGTCCATGATACTCTTTGTAGTTTCAGACATGAGGTTTACATTTGTAGGATTGTTAGCTCTTTAAGGCAGGAATATTCATAAGCCAGATATGTAAGGAGCATGAGCAAGTGCATTTGAAATCATATTGCACATCTTTTAGTCTCCAAGCAGAGGCGTGGGGGAGTCATTCTCAGGGACTCTACATAACTCAAGCCTGATATCCTTGAGGCAGGCTTTTAATTTCTCTTCATCAACAACACCCCATGTTGTGCTTAAAATACACTGTTGGAAGTTAACTTAAATGCTCTGAAAAGCAGAACTTCTTTCTCCTGTGTTTAAACAATAATATAAAGTTAAGCCAGATCTCTTTTATGTTGTAACGGTCTCACTCCCAGCTTTCCGTGGTGACTTCTGCTCGTGTCTCGTCAGTCTGATGTGATGCAACTTGTCAGGTCCCACTTGGGATCAGTAGTGTGTATAAACTGAGTTGCTCTTTTCTGTGGCTTCTGAGGATCTGTGTGATGAAGTGCTGGCAGTCAGCAACACATCAGATGTTGATATCATCTCTGTACATGAAAACAGGGCACGTCCGGTATCATCAGAATCTTCATGTTTTTTGACCTATGACCTTGTAATCACCACCCAGTAAACAAGGCAGTATAATATGTGTTTGGAAGAGATGCTGTCCTGGTCTAGTTACATGGCATAGCCTTGCCAGGCAAGCTGTTGTGTATTCAACGAGTAGAATAAATGAAGGAAAACAGCAAGTGTATCACTCACAGTTTTCTAAAATGTTTGTGTCCTCTTTTATGAGGCCTACGTGTAAGTTTCCTTCAGCTCTGCTCTGTTGACAGGCTGATCTTCCTCTCTGTTGTATTTGAGTCTGTGGTGTACTAGATAGTCAGACCTTTTATGGTAGTAGTTTCACAATAATGCATTTAGTGACACTTAACCTGAACAGGGTTCACAAACAATGCTGTCTGCCAGATCATAGAAAGACTAGTGGGCAGCTTCTCTTCCCCACATCTGCAAAATGTTCTTGAGCCTACCTACACCCAAAGTGAGTAAAAAAAATAAATCACTGAATCTTCTTTTCTCCATATCTCCTCATCTCTTGGAATTATCACTGATCCTATTTACCTCTGTCTTTGTATAAGAAACGTGGAACTAGCTCTGAATGTCACCATACCCCTCCTAGGATGTGCTCTCATAAACAGTTAAACCTAATCTAAGGTTTCCACATTGTGGCTATAAGAGGGTGTACTACTCACCCCCCTCCTGAGCCCAGATGGGTGGTCCCAGTCCCTGCTTTTGGCCATCACCAACCTGGAGAGTCAGAGGCTGCTTTTCCTACACTGCATCTAGTAACCTCGTCCAGCACAGGGCTGGGGGTGGGAATGTGTGTGGGAAAAAGGTGGGCAACAGCTACATTACAGATGGGTATAAGCTGCTTGGAGCAGTGTCCAAATCCAGTACTGCTCCAGATGGACTGATGGTGGGTCTGTTTTCAGGGGGAGCTGTACATCCTGTGCATTAAGCCTTTGTCACTGTCAAGGTTAATCCATTGAAGAAATGTAAGTTAGATGTGTAAAAAGGTTGATTAGTAAGTATTGCTTAGTCTGAAATGCATATCAGGTGTTTTTCTTAAAGGGGAAAAAAATTTAAATGTGCAGTTAGAATTATATGTTGGGGATTCTTAGTGTTTCCTGATAGAAGTTTTTGCTTTTTCTCATTCCCAGCATTTTGTTTCTTAACTTAACCTGAATGAACCATCCAGGAGAGGCCTGAGAGGCAGAACGCTTTCCTTCCTGTACCTGGACTTTCTTCAGTAACTGAAAACAGGATGTAATTTGTGTAAGACTTGGGTTCCTGACCACAAAGCTAGATATCTGTCACAATTAACAATATAGGATCCTGTAATTTGTCACAAAATTATTTTGAACAATTTTGAGGCAGCAGCATTTTAAGATTTATTATGGTAAATCACAGAATTAGATTGTACGATGCTTGCTTTGAGGGGGGTGAAGGGACAGGCACCAATCTTCTCTTTGGTGGCCAGTGGTAGAACCTGAGGGAGTGGTGTGAAGCTGCAACAGGGGAGGTTTAGGCTGGATGTTAGGAAGAGGTTCTTTACTGAGAGGGGTGGTCGGGCACTGGAACAGCGTCCCTAGGGAAGTGAGTCCCTTCTAACTCAGCATATTCTATGGTTCTGGGAATTATCAGCCAATTAAAAAAATGTAACACAATTGTTATATGCAAAATTTTGCAAGCCAGGTAAAGATTTGAAAATGGAAAAGTTCATACAAGACTTGTGACAGTTTTCTAAATCAGACCATGCACACACAAATATAGAGGTTAAGCTATGATAATTTTTGTCTGTGAATTGTGGTGAATTACTCAGTTTTTTGTTTGTCACCATGTGCGAGTGGATGAATGAATCCTCATGAAATCTCCCCTGAGAGGCACCCCAGCTCAGGGGGAGATACTGGCTCGCAGCTGGCTGTGATCCCAAAATGTACAAAGGTTCTCACCTAGGACTGCTGTTTATGGAACTGTGAGATGGCTGGCTTTGGTCAAGTGTTTCATTCTGGCCATAATTCTTGTGAGGTAATTCTGTTCCCTTCCAGATCAGACTATGAGATCAGGCTACAATCCAGGCACCAGGGGCCTTGGGTATGGTTAAAGAGTGCCTGTTAGTCCCAAATCACTGCACTTGTAACTGAGACAGGAACCCACTGTTGGGAACACAAAGTGGTCTGGTGATGGTGTACCACCATAAAACCAAGTGTCTGAACAGCTCATCTGGGCCAGTGACAGAAAACAAGAATAGCTTTATCTCGTTGAAGGATGTGTGTGGCTTTCTTGCAGCCCACAGCAGCACAGTGTATTTCTGTAGTGTTTGACACACTTCAGCTATCCTGTGTGGTTTGATCTGGTTTGAGTTGAGAGCACAAACATCTGCACGGAGTGTACATCTGCAGGTGACTGACATAGCGAGAAAAGCTCTTTTGCATGCATTGCATAATAGGGAGGAATGCTCCTCAAGGGAGCACTTACCAGATACTTTATTACTGTCTATCAAACTGAAGACGGAGGGGGCTTTCCCCCTGATTTTAAAGAAAAACAGGGAAAGTAATTCTATTTTTTTTCCTGTGATCGACCTTGCTATGTTTTGGGGTGTAGAAGACTTCTCTAAGTGCATGGTTACTGTTTCAGTATGGCAAGGCAGCTGAGGCACCACTGGCTGATAGATCTGGCAAAGTACAAAATTAACTTCTCCTGTGACTCCACCTAGCTTGATCAGTACACCCAGGGGGGCCTTTCGTCCTGCACAAATACACAAGGAGAGCAGGGTATTTTAGAGGGAGACTGTCAGACACGGGAGTCTTGAGGATGGATTGTATGGTCTTGATCTAGAAACTGGAAGAAGTAATGATAGATGGTATGAACAGCATCTAATCTTGAGTCTGCTCATTTCTTTCATGAATAAAGCAAAAATCTGGGGAGGGAAGGGATTTCCGGAAGCTGGGTCTATGAATTGTCCTGTGCAGGTTGGTATTTCCCTGGAAGCGTGACTTAGCATCATGTGTTTGTACAATGCCAATCATGCTAATAGGGAGCTAGACCATGCTGTTACCACACATTCTGGAGGATATAATGAGTTTTAGGGTTCTTGCTGTGTACATACTCGGTGTATCCAGCAAGCTGGTAGCAGCCTATGCTGAAGCCTCTATTGCTACATCTTTTCTTTGGCAGTTATTTGCACTTCTTAGGCTGAAGCTAGCGTGTACCTGCAGTTACTTCCCTGACAGCTGAATGTCTCGTGGATATTATCTCCTCAACATGCCCTTAAGTGGTAAATATCCATTGCTTGCAGGCAGCCATTTCTGGGCCCCTCAGTTCCAGAAGGACATAGAACATAGAACTCCTTGAGAGAGTCCAGCACAGGGCCACCAAGATAATTAAGGGAGTGATCATAAGGATCTTCCTTATGAGGAAAGGCTGAGGGAGCTGGGCCTCTTCAGCTTGGAGAAGAGGAGACTGAGGGGTGACCTCATTAATGTCTATAAATATGTTAAGGGTGAGTGTAAGGAGGATGGATCCAGGCTCTTCTCTGTGTTGGTTGGTGATAGAACAAGGGGAAACGGTTCTAAGCTGGAACATAGAAAGTTCTATCTGAATATAAGGAGGAAGTTTTTCACTGTGAGGGTAACAGATCACTGGAACAGGCTGCCCAGCGAGGTTGTGGAGTCTCCTGTGGAGACATTCAAGACCAATCTGGACATGTTCCTGTGTTCCTACTCTAGATGATCCTGCTCAGGCAGGGGGATTGGACTAGATGATCTTTCGAGGTCCCTTCCAACTCCTAACATCTGTGATTCTGTGATTTCCATAGCTGATAAATGTGGTTCATAAAGTTCTGCTCCGAAGGGGGATAAAGCACGTAACTGAAGATGCGTCATTTGGCTGCTGACAGTGGTTACTCCAAGGTGCTGTTGATGTAAAGTAGGACTTTGGTCTGTCTTGTGAATAGCTCAGGTGAACAACATGCTCCCAAGTCCATCTTGCATAGGCTGTTGGAGGTTGGTGAAGTAGCAGTGGGGGGAGACAGTTATGAAATGAAAAGTAGGTCAGAAAGAGTCCACAGTTTCAATGACACCACAAAGTGTTTACCCAGAGAGCATGAGAACAAGCTCCTGTCATGGAAATGATGATGAGTTCCTGTTACAGGCTTGTCATTATTTCACTGTGACTCTTCAGGGCCAGAATAAATACATGCTTACAAGTATTTCTGCAGTCAGTGTAGTTCAGCCATATATGCAAAATGCAGGAGAACATTTACAGGCATTTTTTCATCTGAAGTTTTCTGTGTGTTTCTGTTTGCATGTCACTCTTAAAGGTTTGTGTAACAAGATCTCCTTTTGTTTCACCACTGCTTTGTACACAGGAGTGTGCAGAAGGACACCTAGTTGTGGAATGGAAGGCTGAGATTCTCACATGTCTTTGTATCCAGACAGCATCTGTGGGAACTAACGGCAGCTGTCAGAAAAAGACTTGTGATAACACATCATATACAGGACTGAGAATGAAGAGAGAAAACATTTAATTGTCCTTTTCTAAAGAAAGCAATAGTTAGGACCTGGAGCTACCATCTACCTACTTCAGCTGTGATAGAATTGGATTTTTTTTTTATGTTTCTACCCTTCCCCATTCTCATCCCCTTGTTCTCCCTCTGCCCTGTCCCTTTCTTTCCTCTTTCATCCTCAGGGCTGGCACAAACCTTGAGAAATGCTGCCTTGCTCCGGGAGGATTAGACATGTAGGGATGGGGTGAAAGTTAATAGGTGAGCGTAGGATGAACAGACACTAAAGCTGGGAAGCTATTTACTGTTTTAAAGCATAATCCAAAAATTAAGCTCCCCAGAAGTGAGAAACTGAAAACTTGTTTTTATGCTGTAATATGGGTAGATCCAAAGCGTACACTGTTTGAAATAAGTTACTTGGGCTAAAACCTCATGTATGAATGTGATTCATAGTGAAGAGCGTTCTGTAAAATGTATGAAAAGGTAAAAGGAGCAAGATTACCCCAGCGGTTTAGATGTGTAACTTGTAATTAATTCCATGATGCGTATATTACTGGCTTATTCATGGTACTAAAAGGAGCTGCTTGTATCTTGGATCTTGTTCTCTGCTATAGTAACAGTCATATAATCCCTTAGAGATAGTAATTGTTGTACAACTCCTTATAGAGACTAAACTGGTCAAGCTCCATTTTAAAACTGAGTGTATCCTTCCCTTACTCCTCACTGCTGTCTTGTCAGCCATCTTACTTGTTACATTTTTTTCCATTCCCTTTTAACTGGTACTGGCAGTTATCTGACCACAAGGTTAAGGTGAGACAATTCACTAGACAAAAAAACCACACTAAACCTCAAATGAGATAATCTATTATTTTAATCATTTGAGTAGTCTTTCTGGGGGATCAGATGAGAAACAGAGTTCAAGGTAGAAAGAGATGAGAGAAGAGATCAGCTCCTGTCCTCTGAGGAGCTATTAATCTGGCTTATGACATCATACCTCTGTGCCTGCCCTGAAGAAGCATTAGGTGTCACTGTCACTGCCAAATAATGTGGGATTGAAGGAATCCAGAGCACAAAAGCTATATGTTTCTCTGTGGTCTAGCCTTATATATCTTTTGAAACTTCAATAATGGATATACTTATGTAAACGTACTACATTACGTGAACTTTTGTGTCTTAGGTTTAATAGTAAGCTACAGAACTGATTCTCTAGGCCACTGCACTTTCACTGAAGTCGGTTCAGTAGCTGTGTGTCTCTTATTCCTACTGTCAAGCCCTAAACCTAAATCAAATGATTCTTCACATGTGATTTTTTTCATTTTCTTTCAAGTATTTGCACATGAGCTACTTCAGTTCATCCTGTAAATGCTTTCCTCTACATGAACAGTATTGACTCTGTTTTTGAGCTCAAGGTGTTCCACAGTTACTTTTAGTTATTTAAGATAAGAGTGCATCTGCAGTGAAGTTCATTGCTGGCTGCCATCATACAGTCTTGGACAAATCAGAGATCTACAGATCTTGAATTTGAGGCATCCCTTTTGGTTTTGACAGCACTCTTCTCCTGCACTTGTTTTGACAAACGCTTTCTAGTATTATAGTATGGTGGTTTCAACTGTCAGTTGCAATAAATTAAGGTTTAAAACTTCAGAATGCTCTAGCGTAAAATCTTCAGGAGGGCTGGAGTTACTTCAGACCCTTGAATAGCTTCTTGAAAGCTTTATCCAGGCACTTAGCCAAATCCTACCCAAAATGAAGCAGCGATTGACATCTCAGCATCCATTTCCTCCAAGAGCAAAGTCATGCTGTATGATTTAATAATGGTTTTTGCTCCATCTCATTATGTATTTCCCCCTTGTGTAAGGAGATGTTCAGTTGTGTCTGCAAAAACTTTGCTTATAGACCCATTCCAGTAGCATCATGGGGACTTGGTTTAAAAATTTGTTCCTCAAAATGTGACTAGCAGAAGTGTGATTTCTTTTTGCTTTTTTTCTTTTATTTTTTCCTCTTACCAGTTTTCCTTTAGCATACTGAAACATGATTGTTGTACTGAGCAAATCTGTGC
>VXBZ01006118.1:0-94362 GCA_013399135.1 Heliornis fulica
AAATGTTTCCTAAGTGGACAAATCTGTTTTGAATGCCTGCAATCTCACATGGAGCTGGATAGCATACCAGGTCTTAGTGACTTTGAGTTCAACTGTTGTATTCTGAATAAGATCGGACATGGTCCCTGGTGTCCATTCACAGGTAGCATGCAGAAGCTCTGAACGCAGCTCATGTAACTGTACCTCACCAGTCTTATGCAGGAAAGTAGCAGAGAAGGCAGCTCCCAGTCTATAAAAATTCTGTGTGTTACTGTTATTCAAGGTTTGATTTTTTTTTTTTTGTTTCTGGGTGGGTTGGGTTTTTGTACTTTTGTTTGGTTTGGGGTTTTTTTCTTCCCTGAAGACCATAGTTGTTCAAGATTGAAGATCAGTTACCTGCTTTCGACATTTACAGGGAGACGTGACAGGTCCCTCAATGACTGAGGAAAACTTTTCAGCATATCTTAATCTCATTCTTGTTCCAGAAATGTTGGGACATCCTTAAGCCTTTTTCTAACTTGGAGTGTTTTGTATTGCTGGAAAACATAGAACTGATCTAAGGGGCAAATTTTCACAGAGAGGAGTAGAATGTTCCTCATTTTTACTTAAAACTTCTAGTTGTCTCCAAATTAATCACTTTTTGTTTACGTTCCTACAATAGAAACTGTTTCATGTAGTAAGAGCTTTCCAAATTGCTGTTTATGTCATACATCTACTTGCATACATGCCACCCTCGTCATAATTTTTAGCACTTTCTTGCTGCATAAGAAAGAAAATTGCGATATGCAAACTGCACTCATTTTAGAAGATCCAAGTGTAGTAATGCTGTTAATGTTTTCAAGTGCATATGCATGTTCCACTGATAAAAAGAACTCCAGTAAAGTACTGTGGTAAATTCCTGTGATGTAGAAAATAATTTCTATTCTAGAAAATACCTGAGAGATTTGGAAAAGATGAAGTAATCTAAACAGGATTTTTGGTACTTCTTTGCTTTTTGGTTCTTCACTTACTAACTTCCAAAAATGTCATCACAAGGCTCCTAAAACATAGAAATTGGGTTTCTAGGTGGATAAATATTGTCAAATGTGACTATTTCATGTTAAATAATCAAGCAGCTACCCACTTTCTGCCATGGAATTGTAAAAAATATTTAGAATATGTGGGTTGAGTTTCCAGGTATCACAGAAACACAGATGTTAGGAGTTGGAAGTGACCTCGAAAGATCATCTAGTCCAAGCCCCAACCAAGCATAATCAAATAGATTAAGTCACACAGGAACATGTCCAGGTTGGTCTTGAATGTCTCCAGAGAAAGAGACTCCACAACCTCTCTGGGCAGCCTGTTCCAGTGATCTGTCACCCTCATGGTAAAAAGTTCTTCCTTATATTCAGATGGAACTTCCTGTATTCCATATAGGATGGTAGGTAGACTTCCTATGGGTAGGTAGACAGTCTGAACTATGAATATTTAATGAAAAAGATAGCTTTTCTATTTTTCTGATAAAATTTTCATTAGTTTCTCTTTTGCATTCCTGTTTTTTCAACTTTATCATAAATGAGATTGAAGAGTAATTTGGACCCATATTACATGAAGATGTAGAACTTGTAGAGGGTGAGAAGAGTGTAATGTAAAATAAATAGTGAGTAGAGTGAGTAGATATGATGAAAGATGTATGGTAAAACTAACCATGAAATACCTTCTTCATATCTCATTGTGGGTTTGTTTGGGGTTTTTTTCCTCTTTTTTTTTCTTCTCTTTTCCTAAGCTTTTCTTTGCAGGATAAGCTGGCTGATATTTGAATATAATTGTTAAGATTATAAAGATAATTTGTGAAATTTTCCTGTGTACTTGTGCAAGATACCTTTGACAGTGCATTTGCAGTGCTGTCTTTATGTAAAGCTTGTTACAGCTATGGTGGGTTATATTGAAATAATAGTAATTCCCTTGCATAGTATGCAATTAGCCTTGCTAGATGATATTGGATCTAGAGATTTAGTTTCAAAGGAAAGGTTAAGACACCATCAATATCTTTTTCCTTTGAAGTATGCTGTTGAGATTTCGTCTGAGGACATAAAGGTATGGGCTTCTAGGGCAGTGGGGGCTAAAAGAAGAATGCCCAACTCAAATATGGGCAAATCACATTGTTTCCATCTCTCTGCAAATAATGACCTATAAAACACTGAAGGTTGAAAGAGCAGAAGAGTTAATCAGATAGATGTTGCCTGATACAGCAGGTTCAGTGTCCAATCACACCAGATGAAAAAAAAACCACCATCCCTTCTGAAAAAAAAATAATCATATCAAATATATGTGCACATAATAGGATTTACTTGATATTTATTTCTTTACTTGTTACCAGCACTGCTAAGCTACATGTATTCCCACTTGGAAAGTATCTTTTTAATTATCCATCTGTTTTTCCCCTTACTTTTTATTATTCTGTCTGAATTGGTGGTTCTGTGTGCTTCAAATGGTATGTAGATTAATTTCTATTCTGGAAGTCTTAAATTATTTATACTGGTTGGGAATAATGTGTATTTCCATTGTTTACAGCTCTGGTGTTTCTGATTATGTAGCATCAGTCTTGTTTTGCTGAGAGTGTCCTCTGTTGATTAACTCTCTAGATAGTTTGATAATGGCCCAAATCCAAATGATGTATATACAAATCCCAATAGTTTCCATGAACCTCAGCAGAATTTAGTGAGGTATTTGTTACTGAATTTTTAGATGAATACGTATAGAGTTACCACTTTGGTCTTTAATTTTTTTTCCTCTGAGAGATCATATAGTTTTGTCTGTGGTACAGTTTTATGTGTTAAAATAGCAAAGGCTACTTAGGCATTATTCATACATACCTATAGTGAAAGCATAGTTTGGACACAAAACCAGGAATAAATGCTAGTGGCATTCCTTCTTTTTCTTGGTAAAAGTACTCTATTTTTTTTTTCCCCTCCTTAGCGTTGCATTCGTAAGGGTTGCCATTTTAGACCCGGTGCATTGATACAGTGGATTTGTTTATAAACAATACTGGTATTTGTGTGGCTTTAGTAAGGTCATAATAGGACTCCTTCCTCCCAGAAAGGTGAAAATAAGCAAGTTTATATTATAACATTTAGCTGCAGTGTACATGTATTGTTGTTTTGGTACTACTTCATACACTCTACGTGGTTCTGTTCCAAAGACCTTATTGTTGTAAACTGAACAAGAAACATAGCACAGAAAATCGAGGACTTGCGTGTGCTTGGTATAAACATTAGGAGCATCTACTGCCTAGAAGCATTTCCTGTATGAAGTAACTGTAGTGTCTCAGTCTTAGGGTTCAGGAAAGCTTCTGAGTAGTCACTTATCTTGGCAAGCTATGGGTAGATGCCAATCAATTTCATTCAAACATGCAAGCAACTGCAAAACACTTTCTCAAAGATAATTTCTCTTCTTGTTTTGAATTCTCATCTATAAATGAGCACGGTGACCTTGAAGATTCTTATTTACTTTTTTGCATTTTCTCATTTCCTGAGAAGAGAAGGCTTTCATCACCTTTCTCTTAGCCCTCTTGCTCCTGGTTGGTTTTGCGGCCCCTGATCAAAATCTAATAAGTGGTTGCATACACTGAAAGAAAACCTGTAATATGAACTTAAAACTTATCTGTTGGTTTTGGCCTCCTGGTGGGGCAAACACTTTGTAAATATTGATAGTAGGCATGCAAGTCTTATTCCACAGTGATTTAGTAGGCACGTGGGAGGAAAGGCATAGTGATGTTGAAAGAACTGGAGGACGGGCTGTGGTATGGTAGCTAAAAGAAATATGGAAAGGAAAAGGTAAGTGTGTTATACTTGATATTTATAAGGAATGTTTATGATACCAGATGTTCTTAGTTCTGCTGTATGTACATTATGTCTACTGGAAGTAGTTGCAGGTAGGACAACTCAACTGATGTGTACTTACAGAGGGAAAGAGTTGGTCTGAGAAACAGTGTCTACACTGTGCATAGCTTTGCTTTCACAGAATCACTAGGTTGGAAAAGACCTTTAAGATCATGGAGTCCAACCATACCTGACCTCTACTAAACTATAACCCTGAACACCTCATCTACCTGTCTGTTAAACCCATCCAGGGATGGTGACTCAACCATCTCTCTGGACAGCCTGTTTCACTGCCCAGCAACCTTTTCAGTGAAGAACTTTCTTCAAACATCTAATCTGAACCTGCCCTGGTGCAGCTTAAGGCCATTCCCCCTCACCCCATCCCCCCTTTCCCTGTCACCTGTCACTTGGCTGAAAAGACCCTCTCCCACCTCTCTACAACCACCTTTCTGGTAATTGTAGGCAGTGATAAGGTCTCACCTCGGCCTCCTCTTCTCCAGACTAAACAACCTCAGCTCCCCCAGCCACTCCTCATAAGATTTGCTCTCCAGACACTTCACCAGCTTGGTAGCCCTTCTCTGGACACGCTTCAGGACCTTGATGTCCTTCTTACAATGAGGGCCCCAGAACTGAACAGTTTTCAAGGTGAGGCCTCACCAGTGCCAAATACAGGGGCGCAATCACTTCCCTACTCGTGCTGGCCACGCTGTTTCTGATATATGTTTCTTGAGGACTCCAGTTTGATCTGTTGCCTGACCATCCATTAGAAGCTAGTGTTTACCTTCTTGTTCCATCCATCCCTCCCCACATAATCAGTTTTTGCATTCTAAGCCCAGGGTAAGGCAGGTTGGGGAAGAAGATTTGGAATTTCTCTTCACAGAGCAGTCCTGATCCAAACTCAAGTGCTGACATAAACACATCCATAGAGGAACTTCCATTTTGCATTTGAGTTTGGGTTTTGCTCTGTTTAGATGAAAACTGAAGGGGAACATGAAAAGCCAAACCTAGTTTTTCATTTCTTTTATTATGCCTCACGTATTTACCAGACACCCACATAAATGTTCAGACCAGAAATCTAACAATTTAAATGAAATTCTGACATGCTTGATACAGCTTCTCTGCACTAACCAGGTAGAGTGGGAAAAGAGAAGTTGGAATTATTCCTGATTGTAGACCACTGAAGCTAATGTTGTTTTGCACTAAAGACACCAATAGTAAGGATGACCTCCAGTAAAAAATCTCCAGAGTGCCATTCACCAGTGAGATTTAAAATGTCTGACAGTGAAAGTACACAGAACCAAAGCAGTGTATCAGTAAAACAGGTGTAGGGATTTGGGGCTTTAGGGTTGGGTTTTCCCCCTTAACTCAGTTGTTTCTAAGTGAATTAGTAGAAAATACCGTAACTTTTATCTTGCAGATTTACTGGCCTCAAGGTTTTCTGTTGGCCCAAATTAGTTGCAATGCATTTACTTTTTAAAACTGTCCTGAAAATGCATTATTTTATAAATAGATGGCAAAAAAATAGTCTAGATCAAGTCTCATAATGTTTTAAAGTGGGGTTTTTTTTATACTTAAACATACAGAAAAAATCAATGAACTGAGTTGAAAATTTAATTATATTCCAAATCCTTAGAGAAATAAAAGAATCCTGGTTTCACACAATACTACAGTTTCTTTTTCCTTCTCCAACAATTCTTAATGTAAATGTAAAAGTCTTGTGGTTTACCAGAAAATTAACCTATATGTGCTGCTTAGGACTGATAGGAATTGAGTGAATGGAGTTTATTGGTCTTTGTGGAGGGTATCGTGGCACCCCACAGTTCAGGTTTTTAATGGCAAAGGAAATTGAGCTAATGGCACCCCAGCTGTATGGAATCAAGAAAAAGTTCAGTCTCTTGAATTTCATCAAAACTTAAGTTTCATCGTTAGGAGTTGGAAATAGCAAAATCAAGGGAGGAAAAGTCAACAGTCAAATTATTAATTTTACTAAAATTACATGTAATTTCTTTACCTCCATGCTAAGTTTCACTGTACTGCAGTTTCTCAGAGAGCGTAAAGCAAAGAGGAAAGCAATATTTCCACTAAATGCGCTCACTGCCTTGATCCATTTAGGCTTTCACAGCCATTTCCGTTACTTTGTTTTGTTTTGTCTTGAACGCATTTATAAGTTCCTATTTCAAACAGACTAAGCTAATGTTACAGTCATCCACTTTCCTCTTCCTTGGCGGTGAGTGCAGATGCGTTGTCTTACATGCCGCTAAGTCCCTACCAGCCCATGGTGCCTCACAGCGTTACAGAGTCGGAAGGCAATGGATGACAGCATCTCTTTTGTAGCTGTTATTAAAGATGCTATCTTTAGCCACAACACTGAAGTTACGCAACTTAATGTTCTGTGTGTATTAAAATATTAATGAAAAATGAGGCTTGAAAACAATGCATCTGACCCAATATAAAAGGAAGCGTTTAATCAAAATTAAAATCTACAGTAATTAAATCTGGCTGAGTTTATGTGCATTTGTGTTCATGCTGAGCATCACCCTCTGCTTCCTTTTGTTAATTCTGAATCAGACTTCTGACTGCTGTTTTACCACATGGGGTGATTCAAAACTTCACGCACTCCTCCGTGCCAGCAGTAAGGCAGACTCTGCTAACAGTCAATGTTTCTCTGATTTTTTACTCAGTAGCACTTATTGCACATTAAATGCTAACATATTGATCAATTGGCACATTGCCTGCCTTTGAATATCTCATTGGAATTGGAACCAGAATAAGAGACCAAATGCAGTAGTACTTTTCTGTGTGATTTTATTGTCTTTTGCCATTTACGATAGTGTATAAATCTTGAAGAGCTGAAAGTTCCAGCTTGTCCATTTGCTTACAATACCATTTTTCATTGTTGTAGCTATTAACTTTGTTACTTTTTGTAATGCTCTAGGTAGAGTTTTACAATATTTGAAGCCTTTGCACGGTTGTGTACATGAAGAGTTATCACTGTAAATCACCAAGGTGTCTGTCTAGAGGTTTTTAAAATTTTGAGCAATAAAAAAGTTGAGGGTACAATATTGCACTGCACTTTACAGACTAAGAAGGCAGAATGATTCATATGTTAGAATATGCCTGAAATAGAAGAAGTATGTGCCTGTACAGTTTGGGATCTAACTCAAAGCAGTTAATTGAATTAGATGAAGGCTATTATTTCTCCATGACCTCTGTATAAGGCTGTCTGCCATTTTTCCCTGAGGTGATTTCCTGAAATGTTTTCTAATACTGGAAAAAGTAATTTGAAAAGTATATTGTATTTGGCATAAGTGCAATTTTGAAAAAGTTCACCTGTTTCTACTGTGGCAGTCTGTTGTCAGTTTACGAATGTTTTAGGCAGTGAAGAAACAAGATAACGTTACCATAAGGGTGATATATTCATGCATTTGGACATTCAGAGTATAATTAAGGAAACATCCTCTAACAGTAGTATATCCTAGCAGTCCAGGGAGGTGAGAAAATGCAGTGGAGTTTGGTGGTCTGTCGTTCCTTTCAACAGAATAAAACTGAATATAATTACAACAGAACAAGAGAACAGACTGTAAGAGTATGTAATAGTCCAGCAACATTTTTAAGTAGTGTGGCTTTGCTGTAGTGTCTGGTTACAGCAAATATTGTTCCTTAGAATTAGTCACTCAGCCATATGAAGAACCTGCATCTTACACCCTCTGACTGATGTTTCAGGCTTGACCTCAGGTGTAATGGTGGAATATCATTTTCTAGAATGCTGAAGGAGAAAGGGTTTAGCTGTTTGAGCGTGATAATCATACTGTATATTCTCTGATATTAAAATGTCATATTTTTGGCCACTTTAACATCATAATGGGGATTTTTCATGGAAATAGGGCCCTTTCAAAAGCGATGATGCCAGTAGTACAGCTATAACATGCTAAAATTTCAATGCTGAGCATAAGGACAGAGCTAAAATTGTTGCCTTGAGGCAGGACCTTAGGAAAACAATAGCATGGCACATATGGAGATTTAGGGCTGTGCTGCAGAAACATTCGTTATCACAGGCGTGTGAATCTGTTTCTTTGGAATTGTCTGCACTGATAACTTCTTGTCTGCTTCAGAATGAAAGGATGATTACGGGCAATTGTACCAGCACTGGCCATTTGAGTCTTGCCTGTGTTACAGAAACAGTGTTGCCACAGTTTCATTGGCAAGTCTGTGGAACAGTTGTATCTCATCTTTTAACAACACAAATGAAGACAAATAAGGTTCTCTCAGGTTTGGCCTAGTGAGGGATTTTCCAGCCTACAGAATATAGGGAAAAGAGTCAGTTTTTCACATCTTGAGCCAGCATAGCTTGCTATTTGGCAGCAACACCTTTTCAATCAATTGCAATCTGGCTCCATTTGTCAGTGTCATATGTCCCAGCTTTAAGCTCTCATTGAAAACTGGCTAAATATTTGCTTCTGTCTTTGCTACTTGTATTCTTTCTTTATTTTTCTCCCTGGAAACTTGAGGAACAGAACACTGGCATTTCTGGGTTGGTTTGTATCTATTTTCTTAAAAAGGAAAACCATTCTGCTCGTGAAACAAGTTTTGGTAAGTCGCACTGGCATCCTGTTTAAATGTCTTCTCACCTTTCCTCTTTCATTGTTTGATCCCAGTATCTCTTGTCATTTCAGTTCCCTCTTTATGCTTTAATGTGGAGGGCCAAATTAAGGTCTTGCTGCGGTAACTTAATCTGATTCTTCTTTTCTGTTGCAGTTTGAGCTGAAGGAAGGCTAGGGCAGCTGACATCAGGACCTTGACTTAGAGTTTAGAAAAAAAAACACCAATCCTTTATTTACAAAACACACCCAAATCCTTGGATTTGAAGATGTAAAACTTTCTTTGTCTTGTGAAGAATAATTTATGATCTCCCAAAGGAACAGTCCTTTGTCTAAACCTTTGGTTTATGTCCATAAGTCTGGAAGTCCGCTGTGTTTGTTACGCTAAATATCTTTCATAAATGCATTATTCAAACGACCCCAAAACTCTAAAATGAAATGTACAAAATAATAATTAATGATTGTTATGATTAACAACAACAGCAACAAAACCCCAAATAACTGTTTTAGGACGGATAAATAACTGTCTGTGCAGTCTGAAAAATGAATATACTATTCCAGAAGGTAAATTCGGAGTTACACATAGTAAATGCCTTGTCACAGGCCATAATATGCGGGAGATGTTGAGAGGGTCCACATTTTGTACACAGTCAATCAAATTAATAATTAGGTCCATTCTCCTTATCTATTCCCAATTTTCAATCAAGCTAAGGGACTCTCTCATAGTTACATGCCTGAGGCACCACCACTTCAGGGTTTAATTAGGATTCCCAGTGCTGCAGCGTACTCTCTTGGGCCTGTCAGTTACCCTTCTCACAGGACTTAAAATTACTCTCTATATGACTTATCAGATTTGGTCATTGAATTGATTCCCAATTCATCATATAATTAATTTACACTTTCCTTTCGACACGTGGAAATACTGTTATGGGATAACACATTATGGGATGCACGGCAAGATTCCTTGCAATACTTAACGCCCAAATCTTCAAGCAGTGAAAGACATTCAGACCAGTTATGGGTAACTTCCATAATTTTTTGTAGTTATGATCAGTAACTTTAAACCAATAGTTTTTACAGAAGTCGTTTTTGAAACCTGCTCCTTAAGTGTGCATTTTTGCCTATTAGCAATTATAAGTTTCTTAATGACCAAATGAAAAATAACGAATGCCAATGTATTTATTTTCACGTCTTTATATGCATTTAGTATGTTTATTGCCAAATGTCTCAATATATAATTGCTTTGCGGTGTGGCAGATTGCTTGATTCGAGTGTATCGCTTGAATTTATCATCAGCACCTTTTAAAAGCCATGATCCAGTAGGAGCAGCACAGCTTGATTTCTTTATACACTAATGATTTAGAAGCATGCAGGTGTTCTATTTGTTAACACATGTTGCTTAATATAACAAGAAATGGCACTTTTGTTCCAGAGAAGGTAACTATTGACCTTCAGTAGATACTAAAATCCTAGTTTGGTGGTGCTATATAAAAAGCAATCCATCAAAAACATTACTGCCTGAAGAGAAGGCATTTTAAAACAACTTAAAGGTTACAGTAATTGAGACAGTACATTTTGTTAACTTTCTAGAAGTGTGATCTAATTTCATGGCTTCCATTTCATACCTCTACATAACTACACCTTACAGTCAGACTCTTTACAATGGGCAGTTACTACATCTGGAAACCTATTCCATGCAAACCCTTAGCCCGCATAATTAGGGATGTCCTTTGTCATAGGAGGCCAGGTGTTGTGATTAAACTGTTAGGCCATGTGTCTAGTTTCTCTTTGATTGTGGTGTCACGGGGTTGAGAAGATTTCTATAACCTTCTGAATCCTGATTTTTGTTTTCCTAATCTTACAGCATTTTACAGCAAGCGCATGTTGTTGTGGTTTTGTTCCTCATGTTAGATGGAAACTTTCTTTGTAATGCTGCTGTTTTGTTTGAAGGGAGGGAAGAGAAACATTTAAATGCTTGTTACAAATTTACAGGAATTAAAATACTAGAATTAGTAGGTATTAAAAAAACTAAAATCTATTACATAGGGGTTTACAACACAATTAGCCAAAAGGCAGAACTGTAGGCCTTTGGTAGGGTGGCATCGCTCAGCTTTAGCAAGCACATAGTTTGATGTTGGCACATTTTTGTTTGCTGGGAGGAAACTTGCTCATTAGTTGAGATCTGATTGTTTTATAAAGCAACATGAGGAATAATCATTTATTCAATGTATTTAACTTTTCAACACTTTTGAGACATGGGTTACACAGCAAGAAACATTTAAATTATTGTCAGTAAGAGTGAAAATTGTTGGGACCTCTTTACTTGCCTACTTGTGTGACTCTTTGGCTCACTGACATCCTCTTTCTCCCTCTCTAGCAATTAGCCTTGCAAAATAGTGTGTGTGCTTTGTCCAGGGCAACGTGGGAGAGTTGGTGGGAAGCAAGTCAGGATGATTTCTTTTGGAGGACTCGAGATGGATTAAGGTGCCTTAATCTGATTATGAAACCACACCCCAAACTTCTTCATTTCCCTCACTTCCTCTGTTCATTGGGTGACCATGGCTGTAGTATCTTGGTTGTGAGGGACCCTGGGAATATTTTAGTGCACTCCTTTGAACTAATCTAGCGTGAAGCATCTGGCCTGTCTGACTAGAATAGTCCTGTAATCAAAATTTCCAGGAGATTTTCTTATTTCTAGTGCTTGAATTATACCACCTGTTAAGTAAGGCATGATACTCACAATTTATGATGCTAATTAGTGTGTTCCTTACAAATACATTCTTTTCACTTATTGGCTAATGCTTCCTGGCTTGCTGGGTTTTTTGTGTGTGTGTTTTCCTTTAGTTCTTTATTGTCTATGAACTTGATCACAGTTATTCAGTGATAAACTCTAATAAGAAAGTTTTTTTTAAATATACGCAGTGTGTATATGCAAAAAGAACCCAGCCCGGCCTACATAGCTCCTTTCCATTTCACCCAATAAAGACTCCTGCTCTTTTTCATACTAGCAAATGAAGAACTTAGGAAAAAAAAAACACTGGGTGCTGCATTTTGAAAAACACCATTTAGGGTATACACAAAAAATATCGTCTCTACTTACGTTGCTTGTCAAGAAAAAAATTATCCCCAAGTGACTGCTAGTTCCTTTCTCCTCTGGAAAAGATTCCCTGGGGATAGTGTGATTGCTTTATTGATTGAATACCGTGTGATTTTAAATAGCTGTTGGAAGAGCTTGCTTTTAAAGTGGAGTTACAAATGTTGCTCTTGAACCTGATTAGTTCAGCAAGGCTAGCATAAAAGTGTTTTCAGCACAAACATGGGAGTATGGACTTCATACAGCAAGTTCATGGACTTGTCCAAGCTGTCCAGTGACAATACAACAAAGTGGTATTGCGTCTGGGGAGGAACAGTCCCAAGTACCAGTACAGGTTGGGGACTGGCCTGTTGGAGAGTAGTGCAGATGAGAGGGACCTGGGAGTCCTGGTGGATAGTAGGATGACCATGAGCCAGCAATGTGCCCTCGTGGCCAAGAAGGCCAATGGCATCCTGGGGTGTATTAGAAGGGGGGTGGCTAGTAGGTCAATAGAGGTCCTTCTCCCCCTCTACTCTGCCCTGGTGAGACCGCACCTGGAGTATTGTGTCCGGTTCTGGGCCCCTCAGTTCCAGAAGGACATAGAACTCCTTGAGAGAGTCCAGCACAGGGCCACCAAGATGATGAAGGCAGTGGAACATCTTCCTTACGAGGACAGGCTGAGGGAGCTGGGTCTCTTCAGCTTGGAGAAGAGGAGACTGAGGGGTGACCTCATTAATGCCTGTAAATACATTAAGGGTGAGTGTCAGGAAGATGGAGCCAGGCGTCTTCACCTTCTCAGCGATAGGACAAGGGGCAATGGGTCCTAGCTGTAACATAGGAAATTCCATCTGAATGTAAGGGAAAACATTTTCACCTTGAGGGTGACAGAGCACTGGAACAGGCTTCCCAGGAGACTGTGGAATCTCCATCTCTGGAGACATTCAAGACCAATCTGTACCCATTCCTGTGTGATCTAATCTCGGTGATTCTGGTCAGGCAGGGGGGATTGGACTAGATGATCTTTTGAGGTCCCTTCCAACTCCTAACATTCTGTGAATCTGTCAATAATTATTGTAATAATTAGTTGTATTTTAGACAATATTAAAGTTAAATATAAGAAAACCTTACCCATGGTATGCTAGAAATGTAAGGAGGTTTTATATTTATGAAAACTACACTGAATTTATTCTAAAAAATGAAGAATAAAATCCTTTTATCAGTTTCCATTCCAGCTGTATATACATTATATAAATATAGGTGAAATTTGACCTGTTGGTGACTCAAAGCACATGCTGTACCAGATTGCAAAGTATAGTTGTAATATATCTTCAGAAGAAAATGTATCCTCAGTTTACAGTGAGCGTTGTCTAGGAAGAACAGGAAAAATATAATTTTTTTTTCAGTAAGGGAAGAAAATTTTAAATGTATAATTTTATGCAAGATTGCCAGGGCCTGAAGCAAAAACAAAAAAGAGCATGTTTCCACTTAACAGCTGCAAAAATAGTTACATGACAACTGTCTGTGAGTAATCTCTAATGGATTGCATTCTGTTGAAATTTCATTATGTAATGTTAAAGCCAAAATAATAGTAAAAAATAAAACCCAAACTTGTTTTGATGTATCTGTGCCCTGGACCTTTGATGTCATCCTAAGGCATACTATTATGCTTTGGTTAATTTGTGAGAGGTCTTGGTTTACAGACAAGGTACTATACTTATAAAGATGATCTGACTCTAAGGACTGTAGAAATTACTAAAGTAATTTGTTTTTACTGTGTAAGTACTGGACTTCTTTGTTGCTCCGAAGGTGCTAAATGTTATCAGAGGTGGTATCTGATAGGCTTTCCTCTCAGATTTATGAGGTTTTTCAGACTTGAAAAGCTTTTACAGTTTATTAAGATCACTTAATTTTCTTTTTTTAACTTAAGGCCACTTCTTTTGATATATCTTTTAGCTTTATCCAAGTGATACAATCTTCAGCAGTAGTAAGAGGCTTCTTACTCATCCTCAAAACACCCCTTTTATTGTGTTGCAGTAGAACTGTGGTGTAGCACATAAAGTCCTCTGTACTTTCATGTGCTGTTGGCACTGGAAAATATCCCCCCCACTGGATATATGGGGATTTTTTAGTAACTTCGTACAACTTCTATTTCTTTTTGGTTTATGTTCTTCAGTTCAGAGAAGTGGAAAAAAGAAGTAATGATATGCCAAATAACTCCAAGCCAGATCCAGACCCTACTAAGTAAATTAAAACATCTCTGACTTCAGCAGAAGCAGTGTCAGCCCAGCCACTTGTGTGATTTACTGTATCTGAATGGCTCGAGGGTTACTTGGGAACACAAGAAGTCGCATATGGTTAGTAGTGCCATTTTTGGTGTACATGGAATGAGTAATATAAGTTTTTCAGCATATGCAAGTAGTATTTTAATGCTCTCATAACCAAAAATAATCTGATGTATCCAGTTTTGATGCATTTAGGGGAATGTAGTGAGGAAGCTGTAAGAGAATGAAGGTTAAAATATTATTTTGTTGAAAACAAAGGAAACTAAGGATCTCTCTTTTGACTTTTCTGAATAACTAAAAATTACATCATTCCTCCTTCTGAAAACATAGTTTCCCCTAAATGTGACCCAGATTATTTTTATAGCTGAAAACGTTGTTGATTTTTATAGCCCATGAAAGGGAGATTCCATGTGTTTTGCAAAGAGAGAAATTCTTTGCTTTTAGATGGAGATGTTCTCTCAGGCTTTTGTACACCAAGCAATAGGTGCAGGGGTGTTTTTTTAAACAAACATTTTAGACTAGGTCTGTGCAAGAGACCTAGTTCATCCAAGAGAATATGTAACAGCATCTCATTGTTGTAGACTAGATGACCTCCGTAGACCCCTTCCAATCTATATTATTCTTTAACCTCTTCATTAAGTCCTGTCATTCTGTTGTATTAGTTTGTATTGTCCTTGATTATCTTCTTTCAGTGCATCAGTATTTCCTGAATCCAGGGCATCCAGAAACCTTATAATTCTGAAATATTTGAATTGTTAGTGCTTTGGTATGGAAGGGGATAGGTAAATACAGGTGCTGTCTAGTGAGATCTGCAACATACTTCTGTTTAATCGGTACGCGGATATACTTTGGTACTTTTAGAAATTACATCTTGTTTCTAGAACAGTGGTTAAATATTCTGTATGTATTGCTTTTGGTTCCTATCTGGCCTTCTGTATCAATCTGGAATTTTCCCTGTTGTGTATAATGTTATAATGAGCCAAGCTGCACACATAGGCCTGTGACTGTATCTACTGAATGTCAGAGTACCAGAATGTAAGTTAGAGGTATTTGAGAAGACAATATAAAACACAGTCATACTGAATATTGACAGGGCTATTTGCCAATAATCCTCCAAAACAAAGAACTACAAGTCATTTTTTCTTCATTTTAGATTATATAGCACTGCAGAAAGTAGGTGTGAAAAGGTCCCTCTGTCCCATTTGCCTTCAGACCATTTTTTGGCATGAAAGACCTTGTAGATAGGAATAGTGTGCTGACAGCACCATACCTGCCAGTCTGTAAGCACACCCAGATTCCTTAAGGTCTAACAATAAATCACACCTCCCTCTCAAGCAGCATTAACAACCAAACCACTATTCAGTAGTGAATGTCCATATATCTGTGCTCCATGTCTTGGGGAATATGTTTTTTGCTGCAGATTCTTGGCACTGTTTGCTGTTGACACAAGGTTGTTGCACATAGCAGGAGTGACAGATAGCTTTGTCAAAGTCAAAGTCCTTAGAGTCATTTGCTTGTAATCTACTTTTCCACTACCATATCCTTTGTTCAATGTGAATGGAATGAATAGCAGTGGAGAGGACTTGAATGTTATATTTGTTATAATTTGAGTTATTTATTTTTACGTTAAACCTAATGCCACTTACTTGGCAAGACTTAGGAATACCATTATTCTGTGTCTCTGTGTAGTGGTCTGCTGAGCACAGTATGATGTCTCTCTCCTCTTCCCCAAAAGAAAAATAATCACATGGTTATTGGTAAAATCCATAGTGGGTGATTGAAGGGAACTAGAGTTTCCTAGGCCTGGACTAGGTCAAATAATGAAAAAAAAAAATCTAGTAATGAAGCCAAAATAAGTGTTTCCTTCTGTAAAAAAGTAGTAAAATTTACTTCTTCCACGAGAAGGATGTGGTCCTGGCTCAAGCTCGGGGTTAACTCCCAGAGATTGAGAAATATTTTATTTATTTTTTTTCTTAGACACGAACTAAATTGCAAATATGAGTTTGACAAAAGCCACACTAACATTTGGCATCTTATTTTGCCAGTTAAGAACTGGGAAGTTTAAACAGTTTGTTAATCTTTGCCACAAATTCAGGAATAATGCAATTCATACAGCCAGGGACCAGTGTTTAACAAAAAACCCTTGAGTTATCAGCAGGCTGACCTTGTGTATCAGAAAAAGATACATGCTTCCACCATGCTTCTCCCCAAATGGCATCCTGCCTGGGCAGAAGACATTTACAGGAATCCTGTGCCCACACGGTGGACAGACACTGTTCCAACTACAACCAAGTGAGGCAGGTCTTCTGTGTGTGACAATCCCTATGTCAGCCTGTCACCTCTGTCTATGTTAAAGTCACTCAGCTTCTATGGGGAAGTTAAATACAAGTTGTACATGGGGTTTCTCTGTTATTGCATGGAAGACCATCTGAAGATGCCAAATGAAATCAATAATCTGAATTGTTCATTAATATAAAGTTCAATGACAACAGAGACCATTAAAGGCCTAATCAACACATTTTGCTGTGCTATGGGTGTGTTGTTGGTGTATTTACTTCCCCTTCTTTATCCTTCCAGTTTTACGAGATGACTTCCGACAAAATCCTTCAGATGTAATGGTAGCTGTGGGCGAACCTGCAGTGATGGAATGTCAGCCCCCGAGAGGTCACCCAGAACCCACTATATCATGGAAAAAAGATGGGACCCCACTAGATGACAAAGATGAGAGAATTACAGTAAGTATAAAAAGTTTTTTAATCATGTGGTGATTTGACCCTGGCTGGAGGCCAGACTGACACCAAAGTCACTCTATCCCCTCTTAGCGGGACAGGGGAGAAAATATCTATTGAGAGGCTTTGGAGTCGAGATAAAGACAGGGAGAGATCACTCCTCACTTAGCATCACCATCACGGGCAAAACAGACTCAACACAGAAGAAAGGCAAGAGAACTCTCTAATTCATTACACTGCACTACACACAGACAGAAACCAGAGTCAGATAATGAGACGTACAAACAGCTCTTAAAACATCACCCCCCACCCCTTCTCTGCAGACTTCACTTTATTCATGATTTTCTCCTCCCCAGGATGGCATGGGGGAAAGGAGGGGGAANTTGGTCTGGCCCAGAGTCACAAGCCCCTGGAGCATATTTCCTCCAGCGTGGGCCTCCGTCACTCTCTGTCTGTCTCTTAACTTTCTTCATGGGCTGCAGGTTCTGTCAGGAGCTTGCTCTAATGTAGGTCACAGATTCTTCCATATTCCTCCACATGCTCCATGGTGGGCTTCTGCCCGGCTCAGGTGCCTCTCCATGGGCTACAAGTGGGGTCTCTTTATCTTCTATGGGCTGTGGGGGGACACCCGCTTCACCATGGTATTCTCCACAGGCTGCAGGGAATCTTCTTTCAGGGCCTCCTCCTCCTCCCCCTTTACTGACCTTGGTGTCTGCAAAGTTTCTTACATCTTCTCACTCCCTTTTTTGAGGGCAAAATGCAGCTGTTTGTGTTTTTCTCTCTCTAAAATGTGATTCCCAGAGGTGCTGTGACCACCGGTGCTGATTGGCCCGGACGGCCTTGTCAGTAACAGGGTTTGGCCTTAGAAGCCCAGCTGGTATTTACTTCATTGGACGTCGGAAAAGCTTCTAGCTTCCCTGCAAAACCTTAACAAAACAACACAAAAGTCAACTAATCTAAAAGTACTAGACTTTAGCATGTGGACATCCAGCCATACTGTACTTTCTAGCTTGTCTCTTCGCCTTGGAGGCATCCTCTAATGTCATACCACTTCATCGCAGGGTGTGTACTTGTTAAAGATGAGCATGCAAAATCCATCTTCATCTTTTCCGGAGAAGTTCAAGGAAATGAGAATCACTGTATTTGTCACTGTTCTATAATTATCTGGCAACCTTTGATATCTGCCTTCTTCGGTTGGAAAGAGGGACTACAGGCAGTCTAGGTGAGACATTCTTGTGAAGTTCTGTTGAAAAGACTGCGCAGAAAAGTTAGGTGTTGTGTTTGAAAAGGTAAGACGGCTTTTGGGGTGTAGTCATATTTCTTTAGACAGATGTTGGCTTACCCTGCCCTCTCAAATTATGCTGTTTTCTTATTAGAGGTGTTGTCACACTCATTTTTATGTCTAGCTTGCTGAATACAGTGTGTGATTGTTCAAGAATGTGGATACAGCAGTTTCTCAAAGCAGAAGACTATCCTTCTTTTGATTTTTGACGTGTGAAACAATAAGCGATTGATCCCAAATGGCTTGAAGAAGTGGCAATGAAAAACGGAGTTCAAAAGTAATTTATATGCTGCCAAGATGGTGATGCGAAGCATCTTTCCATATGGTGTTAAACTGTCGTCTGAGAGCAAATACCATATAGTATCCTGTACTGGGAGGATTACTAGCACAAAACAAGAACAGAGGCACATACAGTTTATATACCTCAATCATATGCTGAAATGAGGGGATTTTTTAATGGAAGAGCACTTAAACACCAGCAATCTAAGTAAAAAATTAGCATTTTTGTTTGAGATTTAAATTGCCTGTTGTTCCATTTGGTTTTCACAAACAAGACAAAGCTCAGGCATTCTGTAGTTGTGGCACATGCATACATTTAAATTTTTAAGTACCCCACTGAACCTATACTTATTGCTGGCTATTAACTCAATTCCTCCAATCATACTTGCTAAGAACTTGCAATTTCCTTTTCAAATCTCCTTCCCACTGTGACAAGTCAATTGACCTGAGATAAAGAGAGGATTCCAATGCTACTCTTTTACTTTTTTTTTTTTTTCTTTTTTTTTTTTCATCCAGGAAATGCTTTCTCAACTTGCATTTTCTATTGCTATAGTTTATTCTCTTGAAGGATTTTCAGATGTTGCTTATTAGGTACGTTTCTTTTGATAGATGTGAAAACTGCCCTTCCTCCCAGCTGCCTGAACAAAGGTGTCCCCAGAACAAAAGCAGCTATCACTGACTGGCAGTGCCACCTGTATGAATTAAAACTGCTTAGAATGGAATAAAGACCCCCAGTTTGGTTTTCTTCTCTGATGATTGTATCAACCACTCACCTGGGTAGTATTCTTTCACCATGACATCTGGTGGAGTTACCTTCTGTTATCAGTTCTCTGCTTGCAAAAACAAAGTCCTGAAAATGAGTTTTGATGTAGGTGCAGATATACACTTGTTTCACGTGCAGGAATGAATGTTTGTTTTCAGGGGTGTAAATTGGCTGTACTGAGATAGCTAGCTCAACTACTTCATTTACTTCCTATTTGCCTGGCATTGTCTTAAGCAGCACTATTAATATCACGACTGCTTTCTCACCAGGCAAAAGGCTGAAGCTACATTGTAATGCAGATTTGCATCGACTTACAGCTGTAGCAGGATCTTGCCAAGTGGATAAATACACATTCAGATGTATGTCTTAACAGCTTTGCAGTAACCGTTTGTATTATTGCCAGTGCTTAGGAGGAGGTGAGGGGATTTTGGGATCTGGAATGGACAACATGCTAAAGGACAGATGGGAAAAAATATTAATTTTGAAACCTGACTTAGAATTACACCGTTTCTGTTAACTTCTCTCCTTTAAGTTGTTTCCCTTTCAGTTTAGTGACAGAAATGTAAAGAATCAAAGTACAACAGCTGGAACAGGTTGGGTTTTAAAACCCAACAGGGTTTTAAATGATAGATTTCATTCTTCCATGAAATCAACCTTTAAAAAAATAAAAATCAGGAAACTTCCTATATTTAAAATTAACATCTCCATTCATTTGATGGCAAAATTGTCATTGACTCAGTGAGACTAAATTTCAGGTAATATAGTTTACAGGTTTTACCTTCCTCTTTTTAAGCCATGAAATTACCAGATCAGGAAATTACAAACTCTATGTGTTGGTGTTCAATATATATGTAATACCAGAGGGCATTTAATCAATGAAAAGTTTTTAGTGGCCTTACTTCTAAAGCATTTCCAGTTGTTTTCATTCCTAAAGGCTTGTTGATCTTTGACTTGTCCCCATTTTAAGACTTCTCTGTCAAAGGCTGTTTAGAGTGATTCATATAAATGCTTTCTTTTCTGACAGATTGAAAATAAATATTTGGACTGTAAGGTTTGGGTTTTTGTTGGGGGTTTTTTTTGGTTTTTTTAATAAGGGATGACACTTGACACCTTGGTTTTGATTCGTAGCTATACTTTCTTCAAAAAAGATGGTATGTCCATGAAGAAACCTTATTCTGAAGCTTTTTTTCTCAACTGCAATGATGATGTTGATGTTTGAGTCGGCAGAACTGGCCTTTTAGAGCCTGAGTATTAAGGGTACCAGAGAAACAGAAGTGGTAGCTTGCTTCCTGACAGAGAGTTTGAAGTAAGAGATGTAGATAAATAGTAGTTAAATAAGATCCAAGTTAAGGCACAACTTCCTCTGGAATGCAATAAAAAGAAAATATTATTTTGTCCTGGTCAGGTTAAGGAAATCAATATGTTTATGTAGGTGAGATAATAAAACTCAGTGGTCTTTGCATATTTTGGTCCATAAAATAAACGTGCAAATAAATGTACTTCTGAGAGATATTAATTTATATGTCTTTCAGGTTATAAAGAGTAGTGAGAGGAACAAATAAGAAATGAAAATAAGGGTATGAGCACAGCTGTCTCTGGTGGAGATTATCAAAACAGACATTTTATTTGAGCACAGCTTTCTCAGCACTGCTCAGTTTTAGCACAAGTCAGGCTTGGTGTAGGCTATTCAGTGTACACGACTGCTGCATCTGATGAAGAATCATCATCAAAACATTTCTTTTCTCTCATCTTGAACATTTTTTCTAGAAACAGTTTTCTCCATGCATGGGAGCTAAACATGATTTTTCTAATGTGTATTCTTTAAGCCACAGTGTGAAAGCATATGCTTGATGTGGCTAATCCCTCTCCAAATGAAGCAGGGGCGAAAGGCTTGCATGTGAAGTAATGCTTATCTTTAACTTAATTTGTTGAATTGACAGGCAATTATCATGAGGCCAGAGCAGAACTATTACCAGTTCTGTGCTCATCTAGTTAATTTTTCTCATGGGATTGCTGTGGAATGCAGAATCCCTCCTATAAAATGTGTAGCTGAGAAGATTTCTGAAACACAGTCTGTGCTGTGTGTCTCCCTCTTGGAGGTGAGACAGTGGAGGAAGATGCAGTGCCTTGTCTGTACGGGAGAAAGGAGCTCATGGGCTGGGGTAGTTCCTTGTTTTGTTTCCAGCCCTTAGCAGTGTTTAAGCTTCTGGAATCGCTGTCTTGCCAGTGAAGCTCATAGACCCACAAATTCCTCAGTGCAAGGATCTATGCCAGGACTCCAGGCTTCCAAGTATCCTCACCAGGAACAGGCCTGCTCCCAGCCCCATCAGTCTAGCCATCTCCTTTGCATGGTAGCCCAGTTTCATCAGGATGTAGCCACGTGTTTCAGGCACTTCCCTTGGTGCCGAAAGCTATGAGTTTGCATTCCCTCCGGCTGACGAGGAAGTGCAGTCAACTCTCCTAGTTTCTGCTGACTGCTGTAATCACTGGGCTTAGTCTTTCCAAATGTATTTTGTCTAGATGCAGTTGGCAGGAGCATCAGTGGCCATGAGTACCATTAGCAATGACTTGCTTGGGCACTTCCAGCACTTGTAGTGGATATTGGTTGCTTGTAAGCCTGGGAATACCTCCAGGGTGGTTCCATCCATTCACTTCTCAGCCATCTTTCCATTGTACCCCAAAACTTCTCGCTACTTTTCAAATGGTGTCCCCACTGATTTTCTACCACAAACCATCACGATGAACTTTTGAAATGGAAGAATCCATTTCCTCCCTCTCACAACCTGCTCTTGGATCCAGCCAGCCTTTTGCTCCCACCTGTGTAGCCCCACTCTGTCATCTGGCAGTGCTAACTGCTTGTGTGAAGGTAACAATTTGGCAGCTCACATAAGCAAAACCTCCTGCTGTAAGCTGTAATGTAAAGGCACTGTTCCTCTGGCTTTGCTGTTGATGTAAATGGCTGGTGTGCTGTGATTTGTAATGCAGGCAGTCCTGTCTGAGTTAGGTTTGCTCAGAGCCTCCCTTTAAGGAACTGTGTTGCTGCTCCGTCGTCTTTGTGAATCCCAAATGCAGTTGTCTGTATATAAGATACAGTAATGTAAGCAAGGTGGTGGAGCCTTTGAGCATATCTTTGGGCAAAAGCTGGCAATCATTACAGACTCTTGGGATCATGGAGCGTTCAAAGAGGATTTTGTGGTTCTCCCATCTAGACAGGAAAACCTCCATGCACTTTTGGATTTCTCTCTCCATTTGTCTCATGTTTTAGGGGCAATGCCTGCATAATTAAGCAAGCCTCAATAAAATCAGGAGGCAGTCAGAGAGTATGTAATTATCAATACTTTCTAAGTGGGAGAATGTATGCATACCTTGCATAAACTCCAGAGCAACTTAATGTTTGAGCCAGGTTTGGAGGTCAGTATTCCTCAACTTCTGTTGTTTCTGCCCCGTGACCAGGAGAAGCCCATGCTTTGGAAAGCTTCCTAATTGTTCACATGAAGCCATGGTGTAGGTGGTAGAAGAAAAAAGCTATGCATACTGAACATGAAATTTTAATAAGGAAAATCTTTTACATATACATGAAAAAGGAGGATGGTACCTAAAAAAGAAATCCTTTGTAATTGAATACAAAAAGCAAAGCCTTTGCATAGAAACTTTGGTGCAGCACTGTGATTGCAATTTCCCCCTCTTTCTATTAACTCTTATCTATCATTTATCCTGAATCGTCCTCATTTGATTTTTAAAAGGAAAAGCTTGAGAAGCCATTTATCTTTCCTTGTTCAAGTTTCTTAGCTTTTAAGATCAAAGTTACAGGATGAATAATGCATGCAGGTTTCATTCCTTTTTTGTGTGGCTGTCTTGTGACAGCAACAGTTTTGAAAGACTCACACTCTTATTTTAGATAAGTTGTAGCTTGAATTCCTGATTCCTGTTTCTTTTCCTGGCCCTTAAGTGGTATATCACAAATATGAAACATTTATTGTGTTTTGCACAATGCTATTTTTTACACAAGTGATGAAAATGTTTCCTACAAAATGTAAAAACGAAACATCTGATCTTCTGTTGTGACAGGAAAATCTCCTTAAGGGTACCATCCCCTGTAAGACTTATTTATTTATTTGCAATGTTTTGGGGTTTTGGTTTTTTGTTGTTTTTGTTTTGGTTAAAAAATTGTCAAAGAGAATTTCTTTTGTTCTTGTTGGAGACCCTTCACAACCTCAGAGTGCTTTGACAAGTTTAAAACTACACAGGTGATCCCAATGTGATCTCGGTCATACCAAGAAAGAAAATAGTAATGGAAAAATTGCTGTGCCTATCATTTAAAAAGGAAAAGAAGGAAAAGGTTGTTTCTGTTGGAAGGAACGGTGGAGAAAGCAGAAATTAATTTGGTATTTATGAACAGGGCCCTTCCTTCCAAAGTTAAATTGCAGAGAAAAATTGCAGAGGAGTTGAATCAAGCAAATGGAAACAAAAAAACAATCAAATTTGTTGCTGTGTGCTGTGCAGGATTAACAACTTTAACCCTTTAAAACAGCTCTGCTTCTGAAACAAACCATGCTATTGCGGTGCCACTCCAAATTCATTCAAGATGTTGATCCTTACTTTTTTCGTCTCCACTTTTTTTTTCCTGTCTCCTCCTTTTTTATTTTTTATTTTTCCTGGCCTCTTTTCTTTTTTCATTAATTTACTAATCATTTATCTCTTAACATCTTCAACTCCCCAAATTATGATTCGAGTTACATAGTAAGAGAATGCACAGTCATATAGAAGATGTAGTGCTTTTGGTGACACAGGCTGTCCCATGGAGAAAGAGCTGTGTGAAAGATCACGGCCTGGGTACACAGCACACAAAGCAGTTGGAGTGAGGGGAAGGGGGCCAGCAAGTATCTACACTTCTGGGTTTTATTTCATTTTAATTGTTTTTCTGTTTTGGGGCAGATTAAAGGGCAGGCAGCAATTTCCTATATGCCACAGGAGGGTTAAAAAGGGAAGTGTGTTTTTTCTTCTGATTCCCAATATGTATTTGTTGCCCCCTAGCAATTTCCTTTCTTCCCAGTCCTTTTTATTCAGACTGTCTCTTCTTCTTACTCCATAAGAGGGTTGGCTTCCCACTCTTTTCTCTCTTTTTCCTTCATCTGCTGGTCCCTACATTAGTGGATTCCTTGTGGATCAAGAGTCGTTTTTCTTAATTATTTATATTTCTTCTAACATTAATATTGCTCTAGCAACACACCTGGAGGTTATGTGAGTTAACTTGGCACCCCAAGGGGAAAAAAAAGTAAAAGATTATTAAAAATAATTTGGAACCACATGGCTGTCCCAGAGGATAGTGAGATTGGTTCTCAAACCTGCTCTTTCTTGCTCTTTGTTTTTCAAAAATGTGACATTGTTTTTCTGTGTTCATGCTGAAAGCTCTGATTCAGGGTCCCTGTTGCTCCTACTGGAGTCTCTGCTCTCCAGATTCCACAGATCATTCAAAATGTGTGTTCTGGATCATCTACCTTGTTTACTGTTCTGATCGTGGCATGTGCTTCTGTTGTCTCCTGCATTATCAGCTGGGCACCTTTCCCATCTTGCCCTTTAGTTCTCTCTGCATGCCTGCATTTTCCCATGCCATGTTTAAACCCTTTGAGTTTCCACATCTGCACAACCACTCTGTGTTAAGAGAGAGAACTCTCAGGATATCTTCTTCACTGTGACTTTCGGTGTCATTTTTTAATTATCACAGGCATGTCCGAGTGCTTTTCAGTGGTACATTTAGCTTTAATTAGTATCTGTTCCATCGTTTTTTACATTGTTTGTGAGGCTTTTGGATGATCCCTAAAAAACTACCACCTTCTACAGAGGACCCCACTCATCTTGGAAGGCTGTAAAATATTGGAGTAATAGCCTGAGCTAATTGAAAGAAGCATAAGTATTAGACTTACTTTTATTTTTTAATTTATGTTTCTATCCTTCCATCCTATTTGAAGTTTTACCATACTCACATCATTCTTCAAACTCGGTTCTTTGAGATGAAACTTCTCATCCCTAACACATCCTCAAGTAGTTTCCAACCCTGATCACAGCTGTCAGTGGTGACAACTTGTATCTCTACACGCACTGAAGTAAACGTAGATTGAAAATCCTAACCTATTATAAGATTTTCTCCTCCCAGCTTTTTGCAGGTTTGCCATTTTAAAGAGCATAGCTATGCAGACTTTGTCAGGCAGATGTGAGCTCATTCAGTTCACTCTTTGAATCAACCAGAAGCCATATGGCAGCTGTTAATGTGGCGCCGAGCCTGAGCTAATAAGCCCTGCTGAGAGACAGGCTAGATCTCTCCGGCACGGTATTGTACTAATATGGCCACACAGCTTCTGTTGCACTGAGGGTAAGGGCAAAACGGTCTTGCCTTGGCTTGAAATCTCCATGAGCCGGGACACAAAGTGGCCTGCAAACCCCTATGTGAGCGTTCTTTCTTCTCTACATCTCTTACAGTAAACTGTCCCCAGTACTTCTTTGGGAGACAAGATGCTTTCTCCACTGATGCAAGAAAATGGTGGGAAAAAAAACATTAGCCAGTTAGTCTAAAGTGTTTGAGTCATGCTCAACACCCAACATTGTTCTGATTTAAATGGCTCATTATTAACCCTGAATCTAAGCCAAACATTGGTTCACACTTGATGTGAACTGTCTTTTCAGTAAATGTCTCCAAAGGATAATCTTGGTCTGTGGAATTAGTGGAAAGGGAATGAGCATCATAAAACAGGCCAAAAGGGTGTCCCAGTGTCAAACATCTGTGGCCAGGAGAGGACACCAGGTTCTGTAGGCTCGTGCTGGCTATCACAGAGACTCACTGATTTTGCATTTAGGACCAAAGTGACCTTGTGTGTTCCTAACCAAGTTATTGCTGATCATATCGTCCCTATAGCTAAGAGTATATGTTCCTTATGGGGTTTTTTCTGACAGCTTTCAGAGTGTTCCTTTGCATCAGTAATGCATATTGCTTCAGCTATCTTTTTTTTTGCCACTCAAAATGTTTGCCATTAGACATGCAAAACTATGGTTTCCCAATATTGTTTCACCCAGGAGTAATGAATACTCCTTTAATGTGAACTAGGTATGTTTTTTTCTGTGTTCAACTTTATTTAACACTGATTTCTAATTTTAAATATAAAAGTAAGGTGAAGAAGAATTAAGTTCTTTTTCCAGATACTCTCTGGACTTAAAGGAATTTGAAAACTCACCGAGTCAAAATTCTCCATGGATTTCTTTTGTCCCTAGTCATGAACTGATGACCTAGATAGAAAAAGAAAATAAATGCCTGCAGCAACTAGAGTATGTGTTAGATGTCTGAGGTTTGAGACTTCCATGGGCCTAGACATCAGACTACCAGGATTTTCTTGTTAGAATGGCTTATTGAGAGTTTTGAACCTCTGGGACCATCTGAAATTTTAGAAATGGAGTCTGGGAAGCTTTTCCTTAAAAATTAATAAAAAAAATCCAGGTGGTTGTTATCTCCGACTAGGTTATTTGCGCTATCCAAAGCGTGTAGGACTTTATGATTTGAATGGTTAGGAGCAAAGGTGATTTATTATGCTGAGAAAGTAAATTCTTTGTTTTGTTTGGCTGACAGTCTATTTGTTGGGGTTTTTTTGGATGGGTAAGGGAGATGAAGAAAGGATGTGGGAGGGAAATTATTTTTTCATTCATTTTATTCACTTAATGAAAAGGAAACATTTTTGTTTGGTTAGGTTTTTTTAAGCAGTCAAGAAGGGAGCATTTGCTTGTATTACACACAATAATAAGATTGGGTTTACAAAGTTAATTCTCCTCCTTCCCTCCCTTCACCAGATGTATGGAAATCCTGCATGTAGAGTGCGGACATCCTCCTCTCGGTTAAAAATGCGTTTCTGGAGAAGTGGTTGGTCTCAGCCCCTTAGGGACTTCAGTGCTGTGTGCCTTCTCCAAGTCCTCATCATGAGCAAAACTGCTGAGGAGCAAAGCAGTATTCAAGGAATCTGGCATCTAAAGCCTGTTATGAATCTGACACAGCAAGCGTTAGCACTCGCTCTGGGAAGCAAGCACACTGTGTAAAGGCAGAAAACATGTTCAGTCCACTGGGCACGGGACTTAGGATCCCTACACATCAGATGTGCAAAGCAGCATGGGAAATTCTCTGCAGTACAAGGTTTGGTCATGCAGAGTCCTGGACCTCTGAGCCTTTGACTATTTTTTACTGTCTTTACATACTCCATACTCATATATAGAGATACTACCATTAGTAAAGCATGAAAAACATTTTAACATACAGCCTATGGAAATCAGTGTATTATATGTGGCAAATCTAAATCAGTGAAGTGAAGCAATCCAGCTCTTTGCTCTGTTCACTGTTACCCAAAGACCAAAACCATTTGGGGGATGGGGCAGGGGGAAAGATACGTTTTTGTTGTTGAAAATCTCTAGTGGACCCTATAAATGTGATTGTTCTTGGCATTTTTTATATTTCTAGTTGCTTGCTCACCACAGCAGCCACATGTTGTCACTTAGAATCTAAATATCAGATAACTGCTAACTGAGACTTTACTGTGTATCATGTTTTTTTTAGGAATTAGTATTGTAAAGTAAAAATGACACTAACGCTAAAAGCATGTTTAATAAAACCTCAACGATCTATGTGCTGAGTTTGCACATATTATGTTCTCATAATCAAAAGAAAAATGTGAAATAAAAATATTAAAGAAGAACAGTGCCCATTTTTGGAGACTTTCACAGATGTAAGTGATTACAGCTTCTTGTTTGGTTTGCTTTGATTTTTTGGTTTAGTTTTTAAAACTTCTGTCAACTTCATTTTTGCTTATTTCACTTTGTTTGGATAGTTTTGCCTTACTGAGTTTCCTGTGATGCTTCTGGTTATATGAAAAGTCTAGTCCAAATCACAGCACTTCAAAAATAATAATTTTTCAGTTCTTGGGTTTCTTCGACACAACAGAGTACTTCTCTCTCTCCAGGTAATAATATACTCATAATTACTTACTGCCAAGTTCAGATATTCACCGCATGTGGTAGTGCGGGGCTAAAATACACGTTACAGGGTGTTATTCCAGGCTCCTTTGTAACACCATGCAGGACCAAGTCTGCCTTCTTGTGGTTGCCCTCCTTAAAAGGGAAAGAAAAAAAGCTGCTTTCTTTCCTTATCTGGCTGTAGGACAATTCCTGCTGCTAATACTCACACTGCNATGTAAAGTTTGTTCTTTTATTTAATGTGGAAGTGTGGGTGGTTAATTATACTTGGATTTAATTATTTTCTTCTAACTCATTAGCTTTGCTTTTGCCTCTCTCTCTGCTGCTGTTGTCAGTTGCCTGCTTGCCTCTGCAAGGCCACCTGGTTCTCGCTGTGTGGGAGAGAATAAATTACACAGGCATAAAGAGGGGGAAATGCAAGTAACTTCTTCTCCCCTCTTAAGTTTAATAGAGAAGAAATCCCACAGACCTTCCAGGGAAAGTAATGCTGTTCAAAGCGTAAAATTTGAGAACACAAAATGCTTTCCTGGTGGATATTGTGAAATATTTTTAGACCTACATGGAATAATACATTTAATTTTGCAACTAGCTGTAGAGAACTATCCTTTAAGTAAATTTTCTTCCCTCACAAAATGCAAAGTTTGGTTCCTTGAAAAACGTGGCTGTGGATCAAGATATGTAAATTTGTGTATTTTGTATCACTGTTTTTTCAAGGGGCTAGGCCATTCAGAATGCCAAGTCTCTTGAAAGCAAAAGATATTGACATGATGGCCTGGGCTTCCCAGCTCCTTGGCCCACATTCCAGATTCTGCAGATCTTGCTCTTCGCATTCGTCTGGAGTCCTTTGTCTCTTAGGGCTGTTTTTAACTCTGGTATTCGCTTTGAGCATTTCCCTCGAGTAAGACCCGACAGAAATCAAGTAGGAAAAATAATTGTGGGTTCAGGGTAAAATGTTACCATAGAAGCTGCAGGTATCTGACCAAAGCTATTTTATGGCTTATGGTAGATATTCCAGACTCCAGGAATGAGCCTTTACACCGAACAGAATTAAAGATAAGCTGTTTTTAACCCTGAGACTATGCAGTCATTGCAACATGGTTTCTGAAAGTGAGCTGCAAACATTCTCCTACAGAGAAAATTGCTGTACAGTAAAGATTGCCTTGAGGTAGAAAGTCTGCAAGCTAAGCAGAGCAGATTGCTGGGCTACTGCAATCTTCCTGTGTGATTTTGGGCAAGCCTTGAAATTGATGAATACTTATTGTTCAGCATTTCACGAGTTGTGGGACTGAATTAATTCATACACATAAAGAGGCCTGACACTGTTGCAACAAAACTTTGTTGTGCCACTTGGCCAAAGTGCAAAGTGTTATTACATCCTAAATCATGAATAGCTCTTTTCTGTAGACAAAACAGTATCTCACTCACATACTCAGGACATGCTCCGCTCTTGGTGTTTGTGACTTCATAATGATTGCAGGATCTACCTCAGCTGCAAATATTTGGAGATTTTGTTTTAACAAAAACTTCTCTTTACCATTCAAGTTATAAGCTGAGGCATCAAAGTGGTTTTGAAATGATTGTTCCCTTGTAATAAAGGATCTCAGTAATTTGTTAATAAACTAGGAATGCCTTTATAGTAGATACTTTGCATGATTATAACTCCTGGAAGATTTGCATTCGCGATGACTATGATTGGTACGTTTCATGACAGTATACTTTGTGCACATCCTGAAGTCTCAGTTCTGGCAGTACAGAAATCAGGGCAAATACTACTTTTGTTTTCACTTAGACTAAAGTTTCAGCCTTTCCAAGGTGGTATATAATATAATTTATAGCAAGGGAGAAGCCTCTTTTTCATGTGCTAAATGAGTTGACATTCATCTTTTCCTTCCTGTTGTTACAGCTTCACTTTCTGTTGTTATTGGCTTGTCATGAAGTTATTTTGCTTTTGCCAGCTGGGCTTTTATGGGCATACTCCATATCCATCCTCATTTTTGTCCTAATGAGGCTTTCTGATAGGAAAATTTCCTTGTTATTTGCCTTGCTGGTATCTTTCGCATTTGTCATACTTAAATACTAGAGGTTACCCAACTGGAGGTGACAGCTGTTACTCTGCTTTTGTCATTCAAAACCAAAGGCTTTGGTAGTATAAAGGTCATCTGTTGTGTCCACTTTTCTTGAAGCTAACAAACATAGGTATTTGTAATCAATATTTGTCAGGAGCAGAAATATTAATTTTAGCAATCTGAAAATTTTAAGTAGGACGTGGGGAAACAGCCTTTCAAATTTGCAAAACTAAGAGTAGCTGGAACAACCAGAGAAAAAACCTTGTAAGTCTAAATCTGCCTTGCTAATTATTTCCAATTCAGAAATAGAAGGTAACTTTTGAAAGTGTTTGCTTTTACAATTTCAACTGGTGGAGAACTGAGAACCATCATAACAAAAGCCATTTCTTCTAGTGCTCTGAATATAAAGTTCAAGAAAAAGGCACTTCTTCATCTTTGTAATATATAGGTTTCTTGAACTGCTGTGTCAGTTTTACTGTGCTGCCCTGTCAATGAGTCTCAAATTCACCTTAAAGGATCACCCCCAGGGATGCCAGCTGAACCATTGACCCTTCAGTCCTGACTGTCACCAAGGTTAACACATCATTACAGCTTGTGATGTTCAGGATACCTGTTCATTTGGAGCCTTTATCTCAACCCACACTGTTTCATACAACTTGAACAGAAGCCTCTGTCTCTCACTGCTGTTTCATAGGAATCACAGAATCACAGAGATGTTAGGAGTTGGAAGATGTTTTGATGATTTTTGAGAATGAATTATATTTATTACATATTTTTGTTTAAATAGATGTGAAATATTAGAGATTTATCTCTGTTTTTCCTAAATTATTAAAATAGCAACTATAGGACTATAAGCAAAAATATAAAGGTGAGGAATAATTTTATTTTTTGATTTGCAGAAGGGCAGATCCATACCTGAACTGTTACTTACAGTATGACATAGATGCACAAAGTATGCAGTGACATAGCAAAAAAATATGTGGTGACAGACAAATGACATCACTAAGTATTGGCTTTGTGGGATAGGTTCTAGCTACAGACAGGTTAAGGACACTTACTTGAAATAGACTTACCCAAGGTACCTGTTGGATAATTAACCAGCTATAATTAAAATGGGGTTGGATTTCCTAAGTCAGAAAATTAAATTTGCAAATACTGTTCTTGTCTGTGGGACTGATATCTAGCCAAGGGAACTCTTCATCAGAGAAATCTGTTGACACAGTTTTTCTGAATATGTATTGGATTAGTTATTTTAATACAATGTAAACTTTAAATGTGCTCTTATTAAAGTTCATATTTTTGTCCCCTAGCACAACACATACACCACTTCACTGTTCTGATCTTCTGGGTACTGTTATAGCCATCAGCTTTGTGTTCATGAACAAACTAACAAAAGATATAGATGCAAAATTCAGTTTTATTCTCCCTCCTACATGGTTGCAAATGATTTCTGCGTATTCTCATTGCAGAATTAACACTAGCTAACACGGAAAAGCTTTGTAAGGTAAAGATGACTTATTTAGTTTGGTACAGTGCAGAATCCTAATGCAACTTTTCTTTCTACTAATGGAGGAAATTGCTTTTAATCCCTATCAGTGCATAGTCTACTAGATTTTACCATTGTGTTCTTTCCCTCTCACTTTTTATAAAGTGCAGTCTTTAAAATAGGTCTATAGACATTATGTCCAAGTACCTATCTACAACATTCAGACTATATGCAAAGTTATTCTTGGCCCTCTTTACATACATTTGAGAGAGTTGAAATCTTAATGGAGACAGTGTTGTATCCTTCTCTATTCTCTCTGTAGACACCTTGACCACAATCTTCTAGGTAGCAAGCTTTAAATCACTACTTTCAGTTAGATTGATATAATTTTACCTGTCATAGACTTGTCTAGAAACTTGCAATAGTCAGTGTAACAACTACACTAACTCCAATTAGGTGTGATTCCATGTTTTTTCCCTTTGGAAGCATTTGAACAGTAGTTGTCAATGCCACAAAAGAACTCTCTGGAAAGAAAAAGTATTGGGTTTTTAACCCCACACAGGAAAATTAACAACACTTTAAACCTCTCTAATATCTTTGTGCTACAGTTTATAATAAAAAATGTCTTTCTGATGGCATTCCATTGTATACCTTCTTCCAAATCCACATTTAATGAAGTCCAGTACTCCTCAAGGAAGTGTGCATCTAATTTAATCCCTCTTCCTGCTTTGGTTTTTGCCTCCCCTTATGTCTCAGGAACAGAGTTGCTGCTTTGAGCTACAAATATGTCAGTCTCAGCAGAAGCCCAGTCGTAGTCCTCTGCTTCAAGGTTAATTTCTCCTGAGCAGTTGTTGAACAGTTACCATTAGAGTCATAAGCTCATACCTTTGTGGTATGTTTCCAAGCAATCACGCTATGAAATTAGCTTGCTGTTTAAGCAGAATGAGCCTAGATCAAAATCTAACACATGATTAAAGTCCACTCTAAATACAGCAAATATGATCATAGAATCACAGAATCTGTTAGGTTGGAAGGGACCTATAAAGGCCATCTATTCCAACCCCCCTGCAGTAAGCAGGGACATCCTCACTAGATCAGGTTGCTCAGAGCCCCATCACACCTGACCTTGAATATCCCCAGGGACAGGGCCTCTACCACCTTTTTGGGCAACCTGTTCCAGGATCCACCAACCTCATAGTGAAGATTTTTATTTTTTTTTTTAATATCCAACCTAAATCTACCCTTTTCTAGTTTAAAACCATTACCCCTCATCCTATTGCTTCATGGCCTTGTGAACAGTTCTTCCCCAGCTTTCCTATAGGCCCCTTTCATGTACTGGAAGACCGCTATAAGGTTCCTCCCAGAGCCTTCTCTTCTCCAAGCTGAACAAGCAACAGTTCAATATTCTATGAGTAGATTATCCTGCATCTGTGATTATTCTTGAAATATTTGTGTGAAGGTGTTTGAAAGTGTCAGTAACGATATCTATATTACAGCAGCTACACTTTTGTTCTTATACATCTTGAACAAAAGTTGGAATATCATAGGATTTTCCAGTTTTGTATTCAGAAATTTAAGAGTATGTAAGCATTCTTCTGAATTATAGTACAATTTTTAGTATTATATTCTATCAAATATTTCTTGCAAAATTTTAGGTCTGGGGAAAGCATGCGGCATTTCTTTGTATTCAATGGAAAGTTGATCTCATCAAAGGACAAAAATTTAAAAGATTTTCTGGCACCTCTATCAGATGTGTAGTAACACATCAAACTATTTGAAAGGTTCAGAGAATCATCAAAACATCGATTCCCACCTATATATCAAAACATTCTGTAAACTCCTGACTTTCTGGTCATGATTGACTTTCATTTTCTGAAAAATTAGGCTTTCTTTTTTCTTCTAAAGAGCAAACAATATGGCTGTCTTAGGAAAAAAATAATCTGTCTGCAGTGCGTGAGGTATAACGCCTAATAGTATAACACAAAGTACAATGCGTAGTTGCAGTCTTAATTCAGCTGATTGTTTTGGTTTAGGCTTCAGGGTTTTTAGAATATTTTCCCTTAATTTCCGGATGTTTTCTCTATTCAGAGTTTGAAAACCACATGCCTAGTCTTCCATTAAAAATTAATTTGGGAGGGTAGCAATTATCTTTTTACCTTTTCTAGACATAAGCAAAACCAGTGAATCTGTGTTGTAACAAGTGTGTCCTCTAATAGACACAAGGATCAATGTTACTGTTAACAGAATTTCCCGTAAGTTTATACCTTCATGCAAGTATCAGGGTACCAATGTGACCTACTGAAATGTGTTTACTTATTGCAATAGTGATTGATCCTGATAATGTTTGTTTGTGTTGGAAAAGGAAGCAAGACTAAGGAAGCTTGTTGATAAGGTCTCTTGTTTGCATAGATGCTATCAAGACAGTCTAAATACTGTCTTCCATACCTGTTTAGTACGTCAACTTTTCACACCATTCTTTAGTGTTTGTTTTTGCATCATTTTCCTTAGATTCCCTTGAGGTGCATCAGCATCAGGCAGAAGTCAGCAGAGGAAAAATTTTCAGTAAGGGAAACAACACAGAGAAATGCCAGTCATAACTATTTTTCCAATAAATATTTTTATGTATTTGAGGCACTGGTTGGAGTCATTGAGTATATGCCCAGAGTGGCGAGTTCAGACCTTGGTGAGGGCAGCTCTTACTTGTCCCATTTGTAAATGGTCCCTGATCAGTCTGGAAAGCTCTCAGCGTACTGCATGGCACAGGCTACAGGCGGTATCTATTGATGGTCTGCGTTCAGGACTAGGTTTTGAAAGTGGAATCACAAACTTGACTACCTGGACTTGTCAATCTGTCCATCTGATATCTGGAAGTTTTGACTACTCCTTAGCTTACATGGTGGTCAGGGACTTCTAACCTTTTTCATCTGCTTTTGAAAAACTTCTCCAGAATGTTAGGTAGATGAGTCTTTTAAATGCAAATGTCTAACCTCATTTCTGCTTGTCATGCCGAGTAGCTGGCAAGGAAACAGTAATGACTTTAAAAGTTAAGCGGTTACTTCAGAGTGAGCATTTTGGTTTGTATCTGGTTTGAAATCTATAGTGTTGCTGTTTCTGTGGGTTTTTTAGGGAGGAAAGTTTACTGTGTGAATGCAGTTACAGTTTTTAACTTCTTGTCACTGTACTAAAAAAGGGAATTTGTACCAAAGGAGCTGAACCTGATCAGGTAACACTCCTGGTTTTCCGTAAAGATCACTTCCTATTCCTTATGTGGTTTTGCACTGCGTAAACCAAAGATGCCAAAGCTTCTTATTTATTTTAGGATAGTACTAGTTAAAAAAAAAACAAAAAAGAAAAAAAGAAAAAAAGGCATGCACATAGCCACAAGAAAAACTGGGAAACTGTAAGTGCTGAGTAACCCAGTTTCTCTGACATTTTTTTTCAGGCACATTTCACCAATAACAGATCGCCACAAACAGGAGACAAAGTTTACAATACCCTTTTAACAATCACAAAAACTTGTGGCAAGAGTTTAAACCTACTGTAGCATCCGAGAGGAACAATAAGAAACTATTAGCCCAAGCAGAGGAGGGAAGAGGCACCGTTCTTCAAGGTTCTGCCTCTTCATTGTCCTTGGCTTTTGACATTGTAACAACTTCCATTTGCACACTGAACCATAAGTGCTTCGCTGCTCCGCAGGAAAGGACCAAGTGGGAAGAGGAGAACTGGTGAGACAGCCTGTTCTTGCTGACTCTGGAGCCCTATCCTGCTGACCCTGGGGCCCTATCTCTCAGGGGCCAGCCTAGCAGCAGGCTGCAAAAATCAGCTCTCAGAGGGTATCATCATAGGTAAAGGATGGCCATGGGAAATGTGTGAACATCAGGGAGTGAAGATCCCAGTACCTAAAGAGAATAGGAGCAGCGTATGCTTTGTTCTGCTGAAGTGCAACCCGTGCTGGCATATTTTAAGAGTACTTAAAATACTACCTGTTGTTGACTCGCTCTGGAGGAGTTAAAATTAAGCCCAAAGATCAAAATAATTTTGCTGGGCTGCTGTGTGGACAGGGAGATTTTATCTTTACCTCTCCATATATACATTGTCCTTCTTATTCTTCTCGAGGTGAAATTTTAGCATTTCCAGGCAAGCATTTTAGCATTTCCTTGTCTGTAGCTGTAATGTCTTGCCCGGTGGCTTTTCAGTGTTCCTCCAATAAAAATAGTAGTTACAGTCAGATTTGCTTGTGGTTGCCTGCAATTGCAGGTTTTTACCTCATTCCTGTAGCACAAAGCTTGTGTTCAGATCTCAAAAATACAAGGAAACTATGATTTATGACTTGCATGTGCTGCACTCACAAGAGCTCCAGTGATCGCTGATGGAAGAGTGTAATGTGGTGTATCAATATATGACTTTTGTGTTTAACTGTTCATGAAAAATGAACAATGACCACATTCATGTGTGCCTTTTTTTATTTTGAAAGTTTTAAACAAATTATGGGAAAGGTTGAATTTTTTCACAATCCTGTATGTCCAGCATATCCATAGTATGAAAGTTAGAGTTCTACTAAGCTTTGTCTCAGTCAGACATAGATTGAATAGAAACTTAAGTTAGGTTTATGTACTTTTTTTGAAGTATGGTTTCATTGTCTGGACACTGACCTGTGCAACCTGCTCTAGGGAACCTGTTTTGGCAGGAGGGTTGGACTCGATGATCTCTTGATGTCCCATCCAACCCCTACAATTCTGTGAATCTGTGATTTCCATGACATGTCATCATGGTCAAAAGTCAGAATTAATTCTATACTAGCTGAACCTGGGACAGCAGGTTTTTATTATTTATGTTAGAAAAGATGTTCTGTTTTTTAAGGGTACTTTTTGCAAAATATTTAGGTATCTGTAGTGCTTAGTGGGTAGAGCCAAAACTTCTTTGGAAGTAAACTTGATTATAAAGTTCTGAAGGAAAATGTTTTGAATTGGAAATCAAATATGCCTCAGAACTCAAAACTGTCAAAATACCAACTTGGAAAGTATGAAAACTGCATTTTACCACCTGTGAATATTTTTTTTTTATTACCATTTTTTTCTTAGCTTGGTTCTCAGTTTGTATTCTTTGCTATAAAGGGCTTGGGTTTACCCTCAGCAGGAGGCAGAAATTCCTTCTCCCCTTGGGAGGCTGCTGTGCCAGCTCCAGGGAGGAAAGCTTTCACGGGCAATCGAGTGCAAATGTACAATGGTCACTGGTCACGGACAGGATCCGGGAGCCTGTAATTCACACTCCATTCAGTGAGGAGCCACCAGTGCACAGCCAGCCTCAGGGGGGATGTGCTCTCTTTGAGGCTAGCAGGAATCTGAGACAAATCTGATACAACTCAGAAGGTCACCGAATGACTGAAGCCAAAGCTGAAAATAACGACCCACTGCACAGACCCATGGCAAGAGAGAAATTCTGAATAATTTATTTTTTTACTTCTATTATCTCTTCTCAGACTGTGATGATTTTGTTGTTGTTGATTCACAGCACTTTTCCCTGTTAAAGGCCTTTCACTTTCTTGTGGGAGCTCTCTGTAAAAGACCTATGAATGCCTGCTTCAAAGCTCTTCATGAGTTGAGTCCTGTCAGAATCCTTTCAGAAATCCCTATATCAGGACTTTGAGAAATCCCATATTTTGATGTGATGTCTGTGAGAGATCTACACTCTGAGAAATGTCTTTCATCAGATTACAAGTCTTAGTGATCTTTCATCTACCCATGCTTCTAAGCTTAGAAGTCAAAAATTAGGACTCTGCTGTTGGACACCTGTACTCAGTACAGCTTCTGTTTTTTAAGGGGGACAAGGGGAAGTGGGTTCAAGCTGGATCATAGTAGGTTCCATCTGAACGTAAGGAAAAACTATTTCATGGTGAGGGTGACAGAGTGCTGGCCACCCAGAGAGGTTGTGGAGTCTCCTTCTCTGGAGACATTCAAGACCAATCTGGGCATGTTCCTGTGTGATCTAGGTGATCCAGCTCTGGGTGGGGGGTGGACTAGATGATCTTTTGAGGTCCCTTCCAATTCCTAATGTTCTGTGATTCTGTGAAATTTTCTATCATAGAAATACACCCCCTGACATCAAGCTATCTTAAGTCCATGTCACTGTCCTGCCAGCATTGACTTCAGGTTTAGAAAAGTAAGGAAGCGTTGGTCAGTACTACAGTGACAGGAACTGAAATCAGCAGCAGAGGCCCTACTCCCCTGAAGCAGTATGGCAGTACTCCTGTCCCCACCACTCCCGTCCCCCATGCCATCTGCAGGGTTTAGGCTTACCCTGCAGTGAGCAAGGTCACTGCCGAGTCTGGTCTGGTTGGGTAAATGGGTCCTGTGTCCCTGGGGAGCTGGCCTGAAACCATCCTTGGCTTCATTCTTGATGACTCTTAAGCACAGCCCCACAGAGTGGCCTTATGTCTGCCATTTACAGGGTTGGCACTCTCAGTGGGAAATAGGCTGCTGAACTCCTCTGTAGATTTGGGCTATGTTGTTTCTTTTATGGTTAGCAGGTAGGCATTTTTTTATATGTCTTAAAATTTGTGGTTTGTCAGGATAATTTTCAATATTATGTTTGTGATACTTTACGTAACATAATTAAATTCTGAGAGGTTTTTTTGGTGGCAAATTAACCACAGGTGGTCTGGGATTTTATCCTTGGAGGTGTGCAAATAACACAGTGGTAGTGATGCTTAAAATTCCTCTGTAACAGATACTTCAAATCAGATACTTGCTTAAGGGGAGAGAAATGAAGACATACCAGATGCTGAGTTCAGTTTGAGTTCACTTTTATTTCTCATTTCAATCAGTGATTGTAGTCAAAACTACATACGCACCAGTGCATCCAGAGAAGGTCCTTGCACGAGGCTAAATGCAGAGTTTTACAAAAATATTCTAGTTGTCAACTGTATACACGTTGCTCCCATGTTGGGTTCAGTTGGCTTTTCTTTGGGTGTTGTTTTCCATACACTTTACTCATACATGAAATGTACCTTATGTGTTGATACATTTGCTAATTTCTTTACACATTTTTGTCTTTTTTTTTTTCCCTCTTTTTCTCTTCTTTGTGCATGTGAGATCTTGGTAGAGCAGTTTTAAAGCCATGAGGTTAGTTGTAACATACTTCTGTTGTATGAGGATTTTAATCTTAGTTTATAATAAGAAAGGAAGTATTATATAGTAAATGTTTTGTGTTATAGCTGTGAAAACATTTCAGGAAAGTATTTCACTGGGTCAAATATTTTCATATAAACATAGCTGTCTCTTTGGAAATCAGTTCTGATTAACGTGAGCCAATGCAGCCTATTTCGAATTAAGTCTTCCTTTGTGATTAACAAAAGCCAAATTTGTAGAAAGTAAGTTTGGTATTGTTACAATTTTTAACTTTTGAAAATTATATCTGCAGAGGCATGAATTTTTCTTTCCTGAAGTTAATGTATTACATTCTGCATATATTTTGTCTGCTTCCATGAGCTTGTTAGTAGGGTAACAAACATGTATGGTAATTCCGGTATTTGGTGTCTCGTGATAATTCCAAGTGCTGAATAATATTCAGCTCCCTCTGAAGTCACCAAACAATTCAGGACACAGATAACCCTTAAGCCTTTGTAGATACCAATCTTCTTGTAGATGAGGATATTAATAATGAAGCCATAAAAGAGGGGAAGGCAGGACTCATGAACGGACTTGAATCTGATTCTAACTTTGATGTATCCTGGCCAGATTGGCAGGGGTGCCAGAAGCAATGGCTTGAATGTATTGTCGTTTTATCTACCTTAAATGCTCTTTCTTTATAAGTAAAGCTATCTTCCTATGCATTTTGCACCATCCTTTATAGACGCAATCTTCAGACCTGTCATCATTACAGGACTGTTTTGTTGTTCTGTGTGGTAGGGGGGAACAATTGACTTGCACTTTGTCATGTCAGAGATTGACAGCACAGGAAGACCACTTGAAAGTATGTTTCAAACTTCTTTCAAATAGAAATTTTTGTGTGTTTGATCTGGAGGAGGCACCACGTACCTTCCTGGGGTCCCAGAGAATGGAACTGAAAATGGGACAGAATTCTCTGCCTGAGCTTTGAAGTTAAGCAAGACAAACTTTGATCATTGTTAAAGACTTACTGTGAACCTGTTTTGAAGTTTAATGTCTGATATTTAAGCATGCTATAAAAAGGTAACGAAGAATACATCAAATTCACAAGGCTTGCTACTAGTTATGTATTTTTAAATAAGAATTCAAGATAGGTATTAGTTTATAATTATTTTTTATTATTATTCAACTTGGTGAAAACTGAAAAGTTGTTTTTTACTGCTGACATTCCACGTCTTACAGTCTGTGCTGCAATGGAAAGTCATAGTGTAGGTAGACTAATCTGATTTGGGATACTGGACCACATAGAGGGAACTGAATGAATACTGTCTCCTAAGTAAGAAATAAAAACCCCATTTTACTTGTATGTACCATTGGTGATACTATTAATTATAATTGCCTATACTTGCCTTGTTCTTTCAGAGTTTTAATGTCATTTATAATTAGATGGTACACTTGTAAAGTTAAACCCATGTCTGACAGATGAATATCACATGCCTGTCACTTTTCATTTAAATAAAATATGATATTATGTGTGTCATACTGTAGAAGACTGAAACATGGGAACCCTGTGGTCCCGTATATGCAGAAACCCTGGCTATACGGAGATCAGTATTTCACTGCAATCTAAATTTCATTTTCTTATGGATTTAAGTTTTCTTCAGAATTATTTTGAAAAAAAAATAATTCATTTATTAAAGAGAATGAAAGTAGGAGCTAAAAGAAAGTCTAAAAACATGCCAGTCACCTTTATATTTGGTATTCCCAAGCATTTCTGTTATGGTTTCATTCTTTCTCAAATTTCATAGCACATTTCTGTGAAAAGTAAATTAATCAACGTATAAAAATATTTCTTAACTCAGATGGATATGTATTTATACATACAGAAATTCACACACACATACAACAGGAATAGGTACATAAAATATGGTTTTAGGATTAAGTGTATATATATGTGTGTGTACATCTATACTGAATACTTGGTGGTATGTTGTAGAACCCTTGGGTGAGTTTTTATGGGTCTGATTTATTGGCTGACCAAGTTGATTCATTATTTGTATATGACTTTTTGCTGTTGGGTGGCCATAATTTACAATTCTGGAACTAGTTAACTCTGTGGGTGCCTAGAATTTTCTGTGTGGACATCTCCAACGATTGTTTAAAGAAATAAATGAAGTGGACTTGCTTGAATGAACAATTTACTTGTGAGGAGCAAAATGTGGTCGGTCAGGCAGGTCATAGAAAATAGGTTTCAATACCTCTTTGTAAGTCACCATGCTATCGTATATTCTCTTACCATACATACAACAATCCATACATGTTACAGGCAACTGAGGATCATCTCTGCACTGCTGATCACACCATCTTTTTTCTCTCGTCTTTATTCAGTGCTGTTCTTGTATCCTCTACTTGCACACCCCTGATAAATTTGCTGGTCAGCGCAGAACAGAACAAAATCCTGAGGAGGTGTGAAAAGTCAAAAAGCCATTGGCATCATTTCTGTATAAACAGAACATGATACTTCCATCTTTTCAAAATTGGACTTAAGGCACTGGCAGTTAGCAGAGCAATTATTTTCCCATGATATGCAGTATATACCGGAGTAGTGAAGTAAAACCGGTTACTGGAAATTATTTACTAGGAAGAAGGACTTCTCTTTGCATTCAGCATGGTAACAATTCTGGAGTTTTGAGATTAAATGTTACACTGCCTGTCACTTTTTCAAGCTATTGTATAATTTGCTACTAAAGTCCAGCTGGTGTATTCTGTGACAGGGGCATGAATATGAGAAGAGCCAAAGCACTCAAAATGCCTTGATTAACACTTAAATTTCCACAGACTATGGTTTTAATTTGCGGGGTTTCAGATACTGCCCCCAAAGTTGATCTGACTCTTCAGCACTCTAAATGCTGGATATACACTGCAGTACTGGGTTACTGGATTTGAACTTAGTAAAGCAAGGACATGTAGCAGTGCTTATTCATGTGTTCCTACAGAAATTCACATTTCTTGGTGTACTTTGTTAGTTACAGCCATTGGTCTACAGCCCATAGGTATTTTTAGCACATCCTACCGAGAGAAAATGTGGCAAACGTTACACCTATAGAAGATAAATTTGTCATAACTCCAGATTTGCTTTGCAACATCTTGTTAATAAAAAGAAGGACTTGATCAATCTTATTGAGATGGTGAGTGCCTAATTGTTAACGTTTCATGGAAACGAAACATTGTAGGGATCCAACAGCGGAAGTGTGCTTTCTTCTAGCCATCTGTGAGTGCTCTGGTTACAGACATATGTAATTCCACAAACACTATGGTACATTTTATTGTAACTGTATAATTCGTCACAATTTAATATGGCTTAGCCATTATTGTAGCTAAAGTTCTTAACCCTTCTTCTGTTTTAAAGAAAGCAACCAACCAACCACAATCAACAAAGGAAAACCCTTAGGAAAAATAAACCAAATACATTCCAAATTCCATTTTGGAAGCACAGCTGTCTTCAGTAGGCATGTTAGGGCTTTGGAAGTCTTCCTCAACATCCATGAGGGAATGTTTCCTCTGCTTCTCTTTCCTTATGAAAATCTCAAATAGTGTGGAAGAAAAGCAGCTTTTGGGGTTTTGGTTTCGGTTTTTTTTTTGTTTGTTTGTTTTTGTTTTTTTTTTAGTTGTTAAAATGTTTCTTCTTTAATCTTTCTCTCCATCTATGCTTTGAACAGTCTTCTGGTGATTACTAGAAGAAATTCCTTGGATAGTTCCTGCTGAAGATAACAGTTTGTGTAAAATATATAGTTGTGTCATATTGCAATGAGTTTGAATGGGATTTTCTTAAGTGCCAGAATCACAGAGGAGCACAAGTGCTACTGAATGTCAGAAGGACTTAAACTCTTAGTATGTGTGAAGGTCACTGATTTCAGTTTATGTGGTTTTGAAATCATCAGTAGAGTTGGTAAATTCTTGTGATATGTAAATAGATTTCTTTGTTAAATCCAGTGCATTCATTGTTAGTATACATAAGAAAATAACTATCTTTCTGTCATTCCAGAAGATGTAAAAAGCAATAAATATAGTTAGACTTCCAGTTGCATGTTACTTTCTCTTCTAAAGCTTGCCATTTCAGGTGGTCAGCCATCTAAAAACATACAAATTCTTGAAAAATGTGTGTTTACAGGTCACCTTAATTTTCTCATTCTTCATGCCTCAGATCCCCATTGAAGTTTCAGCATTACTAGATTTCTGGATGATAAAGGACATATCTTTTCTGTTCTCAAACGATGAGTGCCAAAGGCAACAGAATGAAATTTGTATGCAACACTATCTACGTTACATGTTCGTGTTCATTTATCTCAATAACTGACTGTCATCTTCATGTGCATACATCTTACAATGATAAGAGTCTGATGCTGCTCAAGATGTCAAATTTTCAGGGATAGATTTCTAGCTCTGGGCAACTCGAGGAATATATCTCATACTCAGAACACTCTCCTTGTCACTGACCACATTGAATCCTTTCATGTAGCTTCATACGTGACTTTTATTTATTGTTTACTTCCACCCATGTCTTGAATTACATTGGTTTTTGTATGTGGTTGGACTTGTAAGCATATGTTCACTTAAAAATGTGATTAATATGATTAAATAATGGATTTGTATATTAAACATGTTATGTATTCAGTTGCTTATACCAATTTTATTGCATTTTAGTGAACTTAGAAAATTGTTCAACTATTTTGTTAATCAAATGGGTGAATAAATACTTTTAAAGGGAGATCAGATATTTCCATGTGTATTAAATATATATTTTTATAAAAAATAATAAAGTTTGGAATCATAAAGGGGAAGTATGGTTTTCAATTTGGGGGTTATTGAAATTCCTTTATCTTACAAAAACTGAATTGAGAATTCAGAGCAGAATGTTATTCATTTCCCAGTAAGGATTTAATTGTTTCTACCCAGCTGCTTATCAGCCTTTAAAATTACTTATTTAAAGGTGAAGAACTAAAGAATTAAAAAAAAAATTTTTTTGCTTTCTATGGAAATGAAAATCAAAACAAACACAAAATTCATGAATAATAACAAGCATGGTCAACGATAGGTTAACGTACTCATATTTCTTGTCAAGAAAAATTGCAGTGCTTGATGTGAAAATGGAATCTATGTCTAGTGTTAATTTTTATTCTCCACCTGATTATATCAAACCCTAGTAGTACATAGGAAAGCATTATCATTCTTCTGGACAGCACACATTAAACAGGCTGTTGAACTGCTAATATTGCATCATGCAAAAGAGTAGCAGCGGTCCAAATCTGAATGATTTTAAAACAGTGATGTAAAACTTAGCTTTTTTGCATAAGAGAAGGAGACCAACAGAATAGTAATTTTACTTTTTACTGTTTTTTTTTTTTGTAATATCACTGATAGCTTGGTCTTTCCATTAACTGCTAATAAATATTATTGACTTGCTAGTTCATATTGAAGTATTTTTATTATCTTTGATTTCTCCTAGATCAGAGGAGGAAAGCTTATGATCACATACACAAGAAAGAATGATGCTGGCAAATATGTTTGTGTTGGAACAAATATGGTTGGAGAACGTGAAAGTGAAGTTGCAGAGCTCACTGTTTTAGGTAAGAACTCCTCTTTTAAGACTGCGTTAATGAAAATGTCTGTGCAACTAAAGTTGGTCTTAAACTTTTGTTTCTCCTAAGAAGTGTATTATTAGGGGTTATTCTCATCTGTTTCCAGTGGTTTTGTTGAGAACGTTTCATCACAGTTCTGTTCTAGCAAATGGGTAGTGGCAGCTAGTGGCTTTGCAATAAACCTTTAATTCCAGTTGCTATCTTGTTGCTTTCAAACCCACCTTTGAAGCACTTTGGGAGGAAATTTATTGTCAAATAGACTTTTAAAACTTCAAAACAAAATCTAGAATTGAAATGCAGTCATAGTAACATGAATAAAATGCTGGCACTGGGATCCTAGTCAGAGCTCCCAGTTAACTGCTCATCACTAGTCTACTACTACTACTGAGGGAGTCATGGTATGGACAGTTAGATAATCCAGGCTGGAAAATATTGCTCCTGCTGAACATCTGCAAGAGGGAACCATTGCAAAGGAAGATCTGCCTTTGCCTTTCTTCTTTATCTTGTTTTCCCTTCAAACATGTTTCTGATTTTCAGCCTGGGAAATGTAGTGAGTTTTTCTTTCCAAACAGGAGAGTAAAGGTTTGAATGTCTTATCAGTCTGTCTCTAGAAATCTTAATACACCTTATTCTTTAACTCAGGCCTTAGATAGGCATGAGAAGGCATGAGAAACATGCTGACTTCATATATTACAAACTTTCAACATAAATCTTCTGTTTATGGGATTTAGTTATTTAGCAGTTGAACTTGTGCTTTTAAGTCTCTGCTTTGGATCAGAAGGAGGATTACATGCCAGAAACTACAATATTAGAATTTTTCAAAGTGATCCCTGCTAAGCTTTCCTTGTATTTACCAAATGATTGTGTGACAAGGACAGATACGTAGATCAGTGCTGATTTCCATTATCTAATAGGAGTGCTATGAATGGGCAGACATTTCCTTTAGGAAACTGATCTAGAGAACAGGGTGCATCAGCTTTTGCTGTCATGCAGAAGATTGCTTCTTATTCTCTTGCATAATTAAGCTGAATATTTTCCTCCAAACTCTGAAGTTCATTCTGTATTGTTTTTTTCTTGCATTCAGGTTGTGTTTTTACTGCACCTACAAAAAAGCACGTGTGTGTGTATGTGTGTCTATATTTCTATTTTTGTTTAATTCTCGGATAGAGTCATGTCTGTAGGTCCCTGTTTTCTTTTTCACCTCTTGTATATGAAACCAGGTTAGAACTGACAGCTTGAATGTGCTATTTCATCTAAGATTATTTGCCTAGCATTACAAGCAAAGGTATGTTTTCTGCAACACAAGTGTCCAGTTGGTCTGGACATGCCTGAGAATAAGGGTATAAACCTTTTTCAGGGTCTTGTTCAGTTCACATTTCCATATCAATCCTTTTTGAATCATTCAGTAAGATTTTAGAATACTGAATCTCTGTATCTTTATCTGCAAAGTTAAAGTCATACTCGGAACCACCTTTTTTAAACAAAAATGTGAGACACTCAGAATACTCATAATATGGAATTGTCTCTTTATCATTCTGTTTTGTGCTTTTGTACTCTTGTGAGAAATGAGTGGTGTATTTTTTCTTTGTGGCATAATTTTGGGTATTCATGCTTCCTGAATGTGCCTATGGCTTCAGACTCTTCTAGTTCCAGGGAGATAATATTTATATCTGTAATAACGCAAGTCAAGACTTGAAACTGCCTTCTTAATTTCCTCAAAGCTTTCACAGGTTTATAGGCAAAAAGGTCATCTGCCTTAGGCAAAGAAATGTACCAAGCACTCCTGTTAAACGTTCCAAGTTCTTTTATGGACATCCTGTTGCTATTCCATACTAGATGGGCAATTCTTCCTGGAGTATCCCAGAAATTGTTAATAACAAAGCACTTTTTTATGCATGTGTAAACTTTGCTGCACTCCAACCTGGTATGAAACTATGAATAGTGCAGTAGCATAAGCTTTTTAATCCCTGTTATAGGTAGAAAAGTATGTAAATCAGTGACAAGAGAAATTTTTATGTGCAAAAATTGCAGAGAGGACTTGTGGGATTTTTGGATGTTTTATTTTATGTGTGTAAGTGAAAGAAAATGTTGCCCTCCTAATGTAGCATCGGAAATGATTGCATCAAATGCTATCGGCTGCTGACACCCGCAAGCAACCCTATAGAGCCACTGTGCTGGTCTTTCCTTAGCCTCCAATACAGAAGCACCATTGAGTCAAATACACCAGTGAGAAAATGCTTGGTTTGTACCTTCTGTGGTTTTGAAGCAATGCAACATTTGTCTGGATCATTTATCAGGGTCCCTGATGCAGGCCTGCTTCTGAGGACTGATATGTATTAGGTTTTCTGTGTAGGTTGTGTTTCCCTTTACCTATATATTAGCTGTCATGATACGGAAGACATAAGGAAAACTCCTATGGATACTGAGTGACTGTTGAAAGCGTCTGCCTCCTGTGCTGAGGCTCACAGCACTGGCCACCTGCATGGCTGCAGATCTGCTTCCTGGCTGAGCTCTTGTCCTGGGGCTAGGTGCAAGAGGAGCAATGGCAGAAGCGCCTCCATCAGCTTCATCAAACACCCACACTCAGGGAATGTCACGTTCAGACGTGGAACTGCTGGACTAATCCTGTTTTCTTCCCTTTCCTTTTAGAGAGACCATCTTTTGTGAAGAGACCAAGTAATTTGGCTGTAACTGTCGATGACAGTGCAGAGTTTAAGTGTGAGGCAAGAGGTGACCCAGTCCCTACAGTAAGATGGAGGAAAGATGATGGGGAGTTACCAAAAGCAAGGTGTGATACATGGAGTTACCTTTTTAATGACATCTACCTTGGTATATGATACAGCCATTCCAAATTAAAGAGCTAGCTCCTCTTTTTCTTCAGTGTAGAAACTGGCTGATGTAATAAGACATTCCTAATTACCATTGAGCTCTACTTGAAATTTTAATTTATACTGAAACTTGAAAGTGGCTTGTTCTCAAGCTCTTGTTTTAACAGCACATGACAAATACAATAAAAAAATAACTAAGTTCTGTCAGTAATATCTGATACAGATTAATTCTTTACCTGAAGAGTCTTTTGTATGTGCTAAATGTTTTGGAGAACGTGTAACAAATAATAAATTAGATTAAAACATCAACCAGTATATCTTGAAATTGCAGCTGAAATGTAGTAGTGTAGAAAACTGTCTTGATCATACATGGTTTTGTTAATAAGTTTCCAATTAACTTTTTTTTTTTTTTCCCCTGTCATCATTTTGTTTCAGGCCAAAAATAAATCACCTTATTAAAAAGAAATACATATGGTGATAGAGATACTATTTTTATTTACTTCAAATTCCCAATCATCTGTTAAAAACCTGTTAGGGGAGGGGATTGAAAGAAGAAATGTGCTAACAGTTGTCTCTGGTCATGCCAAATCATCTTCCTGTTAATTTAGTCTATAGGTTTAATCTAAACTATAGCAGTTTTAAGAGAAAAAAATTACTTCCCATTAAAGAGAATCACATTCACTATCTTATACAAAGAAGAGAATAAAGGTAATGCAAGGAGAGGAAATAGTAACAGTCCACACTGTCTATAAAAATATTATTTAACTAATTGTGATTTATCTTTAAAGAATTCTTATCTGCTTGAGAATAGTGTTTGCTTTGCAATATATTTCAACCATATTAAAAAAAATTGTTCATTAAGATAAAAAAAGATAGGGAGAATAATAACTAATGTTGCATTTACTTGTTAGGAGTTCTAACTTAAACATTCTGTTTGGCAGCTTTAGGTTTGTATTATGCCATTGAAATTCTACTGACAGCAGTAAAACAGATTCACATTGCAAATTAAATAAATCAGAGTAAGGCTTTCAAATATTTAGATATATTTTGCTTTTAAAACTGGACTTTTACATTATCATTTTATAAGGATTTATACATATTTTTATTTCTAAGGGAAATGTACGAATAAAAATGAGAGTAAACCCACTGTATTTTTACCCTTTACAGTAATTGTACAAAGTTCTACTATTCCTATTTATTGTTTATAACTATGTATGTTTAAAGATATGAAATCCGTGATGATCATACCTTGAAAATCCGGAAAGTTATGGCAGGAGACATGGGCTCATATACTTGTGTTGCAGAAAATATGGTTGGAAAAGCTGAAGCATCAGCAACTCTAACAGTTCAAGGTAAGACTGTTCTTTTCATAGTGCTCCAATCTAGAATAAAGCTGATTATTCTTTTTTTCACAGTAATTTTATGGTTACTATGCACAGACTAGTTGAGTTTACAAACAACTATTAGAGTTACAAATTATTCAGGAGCTCTGTTGTGTTGAAAATAGAACAAAAAAAAAAGGGTAAAAATAAAAATTTGGTTTGAGTTGTATTCTTAAGAAATAGATGCACTTCAGATTTTTTTTTTTTATAAGCAGTCTTTATATTACTGGGATGAGGAACAGATTATGTTTTGAATGTTATGTGATCAGAATCATGTCACTTACAACCTTTGTATCTGAAACCCTAACAGAAAGAATAAAATCAGTGTTACCAAACTATACTTTCAAAGCTTGAATAGAAAGAGTTATGGTTTTTAATTTCAATTAAATGTAGTAAAGAAATGGTGAATGATAAATCTGTTTGTGTATATTTTAATACAGTAACCCAGACCACTGGAATTCCTGTTGCTTTTTCATTATAGATTAGTATTGTAGCACTACTGCTTCCTTGAAAGATAAAAATTCAGTGGAACTTGGTAAACTAATATGTATAAAAATCCTTCTCTGCCTTTATATACACAATCCAGATGTTCACTATTCAGATAATCCCTCTCTTCCTTTCCTGGCTGTCAGGCAGGCAATGATGTCATCTTGGAGCTTTTTTTGAAGTACTGATGGTCCTTCTGTCCTTTTCTCTGCTCAGTGGCAATTAGTCATTATGGAATTCCAGGGAAGTATAAGCTTAGAAGTATCTTATCTGGTAACATGCTTCTATTTTGACACGTTTACTGTAACAGGAAAGGTCCTGTCCTTAACCTGCTCTCCTTTTCCACTAGCAACATTTGTAGTCCCTAACATCTGTGGCTGTTGGGAAAGGAGAAACTCTTTTGTTGAGACTCTTTTAATCCAAGAATTTTGAGATGATCCGGTTAGTTAGTCATCATGATGTTTATACATCAAGACCGATACCTTAGATTTGCAAAATACCCAGGTCTTATGCTCAGTGTTTTAGACTAAAAGATTAACGTGAGAGCAGTAAGCACAATACTTTCAAAAGAAAAACCTGAGTTATTTTTAAAATAGAATCATAGAATCATAGAATGATTAGAGTTGGAAGGGACTTCCAGAGGTCATCTAGTCCAACCCCCCTGCAGGAAGCAGGAACACCCCCAACTAGATCAGGTTGCTAAAAAATGGCGATTTGTTCTGAAGATTGTGTCTTATATCAACTACTAACCTTCTAAAATGTTAGTGTTGAGAAACTTTTCTTTATGACTGGTTGAGCAGTTCAATTTCTGGAAATAAGCTATTGATTGCCCTAATCCTTCATAGTCCTATTCAAAATTATAAGCAAACATGTTCTTGTCATCTCATTTAGGTTAATGGTGCTACTTAAATATAAAATCACGTAAGTGTGTAGATGTCAGAGATGTAGCATTAAATCTTTGTATTTTAATTTTAAAAATGCTACCTTTAAGGAACGGTATCATAACCTAAGTCTTGATTCAGCAAAATTCTATTTTTATTTAATTTTTGTTATTTGTATTACACAGTAGATATTTACACTGTAACAGCTTTGCTCTGCAGATATTGTTATGGGATAATTTGTTTCCCACTGTGAATGGATTACCTCCTGAGCCATTTGTCTGTACTAATGTCTTCCTAGGAGAGATTGATGTGAGAAATTGTAACTTATAAGGCCAATTTGTGTTTGGTAATTGTGGTTTAAACCCAGCCAGTAGCTGAGCACTCACTCCATCCTCCACAAGGGAACGGAAGTGGAAAGGAAAAAAATCTCATGGGTTCAGATAAAGACAATTTAATAGAATAACAAAGGAAAATTATTATTATTATTGTTATTGTTATTATTGTTATTATTATTATTGTTGTAATAACAATTACAATTATACAAAAGATACACATTCGGAGCGGTGATCCTGCATCCCAGCTCACTTCCCCAGTTGTATCCAGAGTCATATATTAAATGGTAGGGAACATCCCTTTGGCCAGTCTGGGCCAGCTGTTCTGGCTGGGCTTTCTGAACTTCTGGTGCACCTGGTGGGGCGTGAGAAGCTGAAAAATCCTGTAGTGTAAGCACTACACCTGTCTAGTGACAAGTAAAGCATTCATCATGTTGTCAATATTAGTTTCATCCTAAGTCAAAACCAGAGTTACTAGAAAGAAAAAGTAACTAGCTCAGCTGAAACCAGAATAGTAATGTAGTAAATTATGATCGTAATCTATTCATTACAGCATCCAGGAGACATAGCCTTGTAGAAAGTAGGAAAAATGTTTAAAATTCTTTATTTTGCTAAAGGGTCAGCTTTCTGAGGGTGTTTAGATCTTTTTGATTCAGTACTGGGAGGGCATTGAACTTACTTGGTGGACACACAGGTCTTTGAGAATTTTTCCCAAGTGGTTTGAGTTACAATTGACAGATCTCATCCCTACTTTTGGTAATAGGTATTAGATGTGTTGACTGTAGGGATTAATAAATGTGTGTTCTGCCGTTACAAATAGTTACGTCTCTTACAACTTTGTAAGCACCGGACTGTGTTACATATCATGGCCTCAGAAGTTAGAGCTGCCACTGTGTAGATTTGTTAAACTCAGCAAAGGAGAAAGAGGGAGATTTGCTTGGTTTGGGATTTTTCTGAGTTTTGGGGAGTTTTTGTGGGGATTTGTTTTGTCATTTTTTTCCCTCTTGGTATCTCATCAACAGACTGTTCTGCTTTCATACCAGCCTATAGTCCGAGAAAGAATATGAGAGTTGTTAATGGTAACCCCAGAAGACACATGTCTGTGGTAGGAAAGGCTCGATCATTATCTGTCAGATGCCTGTACAGGGGAACTGGCACTCAGGAGAAAGGGCTGCAAGCTGTGCTCTTGAGGTCACTCCTCATGCCTTAGAGCTGGTAGCCCTGCTTAGAGGACGCATCCTCTTCTTACTTGTCATTTTGCAGGCCTCAAGCACTGCGATTGACCTGTGTACATTCTATGCTGTACAGGGTTATCTAGGGTATTAAAAGGTATAGCGATCAACAGCCAGGCTAATTGAGATACCGAGGTGTCAGGGATGTGTGGATGAAAAGGGCCAAATAGCTAACCTGGTGTCTCTGCAGAGAGTTGCCCTGGGTCTGGCAGTATCATCATCGTAAGGTCAGCTCCGACCCCACTTGATCTAGCAAATGTTGGAGTGCACAGTGCACACCCTGCAAGGCTCCTTGTTCTTCCTCTGCATGGCACAGATTCTGATTACTGGAATAGGTATTTCCCTGCATGTAGACTCCCAACACTGGGGATTATAAGTTTTTCTCCTAAATGTAGTACAGATGATGTATTTTTATGTCAATTTCAGTCATATTCCTAAACCAAATTTGGAGTTCTGTATTGACATGGAAGTTTGAACCCTTCACTTACTCTGATACTGTTACATCTTAAAAGCATTTCCATCCATGAAACTGTTTGTCAAGTTATCTATTTTCTTCTTGGAAAACTAAATAGTTAGGAAAATGTAATCCTGCTGTTGTTGGCATTTTCCTAAAATCAGAGTGTCTCAGGCCACTGTTTTCATTTTTCATCAATGTGTAGTGCATGTGTAAGACATATAGAGACGTTGCTAAACTCATGTGGAAGCATTTCATTCAGGAGATGATTTAATAAATACAAACTGCCAGGAAGCAGCCCAGAGTAATTATATTTTACCAATACACTGTATGTTACCAAGTAGCCTATGTGCTCCAAAAAGGCAAATAATGACTTTGGTGTATCTCTGGAACCAGCGAATTTCTTTCTTGCTCTTTCACTAACAAAGTTTGATATATGTTTTGTGCTTGTATTTAATATATATGAAAGGTGCTCATGTTTTCTTGATTTCTTTTATGTGATTTGCTTACTTTTATGGCTTGAAGCAGGACTGCAGAAATAATTTTATATGCATTTTAATTGAAACCTGTGTTCCTAAGGCATACAAAATGCATATGCCAGAACTTCATTTCTAAAAGAGAATTTGCTTTACTATTAATGGAAGTAAAAGTAGGGCTTTTTCAAAAACCTTCAAATTTCACATATTATCATAAAAACGCTTTTAAGTAAATCCAACCAAAGGTTTGACATATTTTTCCCTACTCTCCTTTATGTCTCTCCCTTTTGCACCACTTAACTAGGCTTTCCTAACATCTGATTTTATAAATTTATAATTTATGCTGAAAGAAGCTTTGCTGTCCAATAGACGTGAAAATTAGGACTCCAGCAGAAGAACTACTAGGCAGCTGGCCGATAACTGTTATATCAGTGACAGTGTAGCTGCTATTCAGCAGCAGTTGAAAGACAGGTCAAGTAAGTCAATTGTTTTGAGGACTTCACAAGAATGATACCAACACTGGCTCTTGCTGGCTGTCAGACAGTCACCAGCAGGTTGATAGTGAACAACAGTCCTCCAACTTTGAGCTCTTAAGTTTTCTTCCTTGAACAGTGGGTTTTGAAGGACCTCACAATGCTTGTTACAATGCCCTGCCTAATGTGCACCTCAACATACAGCAGCAGTGAACTGAAAAATGTAAATTTTGCCATTCAAAGACACTATACACAATCAGTGTTATCAGTTTGGCAATTAATTCCTATGGAAGTTAATCTGTCCAATTCATATTTTACAGTGGTGACATTTGATATCAAGGGGTTTTAGCTTGTGATGTCATTAATTTTAAGGTTAACAGAACTTGTCCGCAAGGTGGATAGTGAGAGCTTCTTCTGAGAGCTGACTTATGGCTGTGGTTTTGTTGTGCCAGTCAATTTACAAGGAATTTTAATCTGAAAAGGTGGCACATGCTTCAGGTCTGGAATTTCCTCCTCCTTCCACTCCCTCTTTGTGCAAAGTAGCTTCAAGGCATGCTAAAATGGCACCTATGTGATAAGGTTTCTGGGCTGAGAATACTGCCTGGAATGAAAAAGGAACGGTTTTGCTCTTTCCTCTGTCAGATAACTATACAATTGTTTCCACTGTGTCAGGCCACTAATATACATAAGTAGGATGTAAATGTAATTGCTTTATAGGTATCTGAGCTACTTACATTAAAATAACAAAGACCAAATTTTAGGAGATTATAAAAATGAAGCATAAGGCAATTGTTATGTGTTACAGCAAACACCTCACAGTATCATGGATCAGTTTAACAACTTGAATTTTAAAACTAGGGTTTGAATTTAAATCTGAATTTGTCTACATGATCTCTCTTTAAGACAATATATCTCCTCCTGAAAGAACTAATTTTAGGCCATATTCTGTCTTCAGTCTCCATGAAAGGGGGAGAAAGATGAGTGACTGTCCTATGAACTTCAGGATTTTTTTAATTAATAAACTTTTGGCAACATGAATGAGGGAAACCATCTCGTGTAATTAGTATAGCTTAAAAAGACAGCCCTTTCCCCCTTAATGACTGTTGTAAACTATGACAGCACTTCAGATTTTTATCAAGGATCTAAGGAGTTTGACTGCCACCTATTTCTAATGAAAGAATATAAATCTTAAAAGTTAATCAGAAGGAACTGAGGAAACTATCTGAAGAAGAGATTAGTGCCCTGAAGGTGCTTGTTCTACCAACACAAGTGAGGAACACTAAGATTCCTGAAGCATTTCTAAAATATAGGTATAAGTAATACAGGTAAATTATTTCAGTAATTTATTTTTTTTTTAAAAAGTAGTTTATAGTTGTTTCAAATCCACGTAACATATTGTGGTAAATAAATGTTTCTATGGTTTTTAATGGATTTTTTAAACATATTCTTATAATAGTGACAGCAATTGCTTACAGGGAAATTATTTAAAGATTTTGCCTGCAATTAAGTACTTTGAAACAAAGATTTGAGACATGTTTCTGAGCAAGTAGAACAGGAGTCCAAATAAGTTGGGCAAACATTACTACAAAAATAAGTTGAAGCTCAAGGATTTCTCCTGCTGAAAATGTTTTATTTAGTGTAAAGTTATGAACAGTTGCACCTTTTAATCATTCACCACTGATAATTGAAGAAAGTAGATTTGTGCAGCATACTTCAGCAATCAGATTAAAAGTGCAAACAAAAACTGAAAACTTTTTGATTCCTGCAATTTCCTAAATCCGATGGCTAGAGAAAACTCAATGTTTTTATATTAAACTTTGCAATTGCAGACTATTTTGTGACTGCTGTTCTAAAGATAACATTTCAATAATTTTTGGAATAGACAACCATTGAGTTATTGTTTGTCGATTTTGGGGTTTATGTATAAATTTAAATTGAATGCAAGGAATAATAATTTTCATTAGTCATTCATTAAACAATACTTTTGCTATAAGTTCACTCTGAATTAGACTGAAGCTTTATTAAATTATGCTAAACATCCATAAAACATAACACACGCTTTATTTTTGCCTTGTTTCTAGTCTGTAAGTAATCTCCACAAGGACCATACAGTGATTATAGTGCACTCTCTTATTTTTGTTAGCTTATATGCGTCATTAATATCAGTCATCTCTGATATGGTTCATGACCAAAAAGAGGGCTGACTTAAAATAACAGTGGATTCAAACCTTATTTTGCTAAGCTGTTTTGAGTACCATTTGTTAATATGAATTATGTTTTGTTTGAACACTAAAATATTTTATCGTTAGATGCTGAATAACATTCAATAACTGGTAATAAAGTATCGTGCAGTCTTTATACATGAACTAGATCCCTTCTCTATCTCCATCACAGTAAAATTTCCCAGTACCTGGTGGTGTATAGAGTTCTTACAGGTTGCATTTTTTGGTACCTATAATAAAAATTGTTAACATGTTACCTTCTTGTTAATGTTATGAAAAAGGAAGTTCAGGTATTAGTGTCCCATATGTAGACTTGAGTTGTCTCCCTGTGGACGATGTGGTGTCTATAAAAAGAAATCCAGATTTCTTTTGAAATAGTATCTTTTGGTTGACATAATTCCTTACTGAGTATTGCATGCCCAAAAATAACATTTTTTAAAATGATCAAAAGTTACAGGGATTTATTATCCATCTATATTTCAGTGTGTGTTTGGTATCCATCGATCACGGGGCTTTGGCTACTTTTCACAAATAGCTTTGACTTATTCCAAGAAGGTTGCTATGGATTTCAAATAGGTCTTTCCAAGAAGAAACTCTTCTATCATAAACAGCTGGGAAAAAAATCCCATTCCATTTCCTTTTCAGCTCTGTCTTTTACTGTAAGTTAAAAAATACTGTACAAAGCTCCTAAGGATTCTTGAAATAGCATCCAGCTATCCTAATCCTGTTGTAATTCTGCATAGCTTATTTAAAATTCATCTATCTTTTTTTCACTCTTTTAAAAGGCTTTAGTATAAATATTTGTAGTCACCACTACTTAGGTTGCAGCAGTGCCCGAAATTACCTCAGTTCTTTTTAAACACAGGGGAAGACAACTCTTCTCCAAAAAAAAAAAAAAAAAAGCCGGGAAAACAGGACCCCATAGTTTACTGCATTACTCTAGTTTTTAAATAGATGGAATTAAGCTTGTCTTAAGAGTGCTCTCTAAATTGTATGTGGTTTATAGGATGGTTTAGAGAGGACAGAGAGTAAGAAAGGGGGAGGGGAGACTTCTGGGAGATCGTAAATCCCTCTTTCCCTCTCTTTGTCTTCTAACCCCCATATTTCAGATTTTTCCTGTCACCTCAAGGCAATGACTACAGGATTTACAAATGTTTTAAACCATGTGCTACAGGCATTAACCTGAGAAGTGCTACCTTTTAAAAGCGCACTGCAAAATTTATATCCACATTTTGAGTTTTTGTCATTGAAATCTTCATTGACTCCTGTAACGAATATATAATATTCAAATATTATAATCTTTGTCTGAAATGTGTGGGTACAGAAAATTTGGGTACTAGTTACATGCAGAGGAAGTGTCAAAATCACAGTACGTTCCTTATTTTGAAGCTAGCATCAGCAATGTCAGTTGCAAGTCAAAAATCCCATGTAAGTACATTTTGCACGTTGTTCATTGTTCTCTTCCCACAGATTTTTTCAGTAGGTTCCTCCCTGCCATGTGTATGCACACACATACTTGTGTAGCCCTTTCTGAAGGTGTTAAAGGGATAAGATTCATCAGCCTGCTGTGAAGCAGACATTAAGATAGTACAGTTCTATGAAGGAGACACATCTGAGATAGTCAGCTGAAATAGCCCACTCCCTTCAATTAGAGCTGAGGAGGAAAACATCTCTCAGCCTAGATTAAATCTCAGAATCACCAGTAACCTGTAAGGTGTCAAAATACCATTTGATAGCTCTTAAAAACAGAATAGCAACTAAGCAGGAAGTTTTTGGCAGATGGTGGAGTTTAAGCTACCAAAGAGTGTAGAGAAGCTTAGTGACATTGAACCGCCAGTAATAGAACCAACAAAGTCATTGCCTGTTGCTCCTACCATAGGTCTGAGAACAGATACCTTACTCTTTGCTGGTTTTTGCTTTGCTCATTAGTTTTGAACCCATGACACTTTAAGTTGGTCTCTGGAGTTGATGTTGAACAGCCGTGCTGCATGTGCTGTGACATATGTGTTTAGGTACTCGTGCCATATCCTTGCCCATGTCTCTCTCTGGCATGTGTACCATCTCAAAATGCAATTACATTTTCAGGGCTTTATTTGTACTGCCAGAACCAAGGAGCAACAGTGGCCATTTTCATGCTCAGACTCAATACGCTTTTTCCTAGAATGCATTAGCTCCCCTGGGCACACACAGGCACCTGCACTTTATCCCTTGGCACCAGGTCAAGACGTGTAAGGTACATCCAGCCTGCCAGACCTGTGCCCTGTGCTGAAAATGAGAGAATATATTTTGCCCTGCATGGTCAGTGTAAGCATCATGCCAGTGTGCCTGTCAGGTTTCCAGACTGCAGCTGTCTTGTGGCTGCTGGCTCAGAATTCAGCCGAGTAAGCGCACCATGAGGAGTGCAGCCCACAGCCCAGCGGCACCCTGAGAGTGACACTTTTGCATAGGGCACAGTCTCTAACCCCTGTTTCTAACTTAATGCCCAGCTTGTGAGGACCCTGCACTATTCCAGCTCCTAACTGATGAGTCAGTGTGGGCCAACCATAAACAAAAAGTAAATAAAGACAAATAAAAACTCATTGGGAGGAAGTTGAGGAGCACAACAGATAGTCGATGCTGAGATTTTTCCCTTATTAGCATTTCTGTGTGTGAATCTCAAACATGAATCTGAAACATTGTTAGAGATTTCTACTGCTTCTGAAGATGATCTTACTATCAGAACTGTTTTTCTTAATACTCAACTGCTTGCTTTCTTAATTTCATACTTTTACTTACAGTACCATGATAGGAATCAAACAGTCAGTTTCTTTTCCAACCAGTTAGGTTTCTGTCTTCTTGCCTACGGTAACTTCGAGGTTACTGTAGTCACTTGTTCATTTAAGTTTGCAAAGTGCTTATCCAAACCAGAAATTCTTCTAATAAACCATGACCACTCCCTTAGAATCATAGAGCCATAAGAAGGGTCTGGATTGGAAGGAACCTCAAGGATCATATAGTTCCAACCTCCCTGCTACAGGCAGGAACACCCTCCAGGTTGCCCAAAGCCTCATCCAGACTGGCCTTAAACACTTCCAGGGTTGGGGCTTCCACAGTATCTCTGGGCAGCCTGTGCCAGGGCCTCACCACTCTCATAGTACAGAATTTCATCCTAAAGCCTTGTAGGGGGTTGGAATTACAAATCATCACTTTTGATTCAAAATATCACAAATGTTGTAAGCATTTTGCCCAAACTCTCTGACTGTGGCATACTTGGCCTCAGACTGTTAGACTTTCCTCAGAAGTTTGTACTGTTCTGCATCACTCTACATGCCTTGGGCCAATGTACTGTGAAAGCATTCATGGTGAGTAAGGGTGTCTCGGTCTGTTCTTATATGGATATGGTTTTTATCATAAAACCTGAGAAAATATGAATTTAACATATATGTATCTAGACCTCAAGCAGTGACAGCTGAAAATAGAGAGACCAATGAGGATGAAAAACAATATATCCCAATTCTTTTGTAAGTGGTTGGTGTTACTTTCCCGTATTTTTGACAGGTTGAAGCCAGGAGACAGCTGAATGGCAGCATTTATATTTTCTCAGAACCAGAGATTTTGGCCTTTGTTTATTTCTCCATGGAAAGGGATTCTTTCCACAAGTGACTGCATGAGCGATGTGCATATCAAGGATATTGGGTATTTCAGATTGCTTTGATAAGAAATAATAGCCTACAAACCCATAGATAGGAAATGAAACATGGCACGTGGTCTTAAACTATCCCCCTTAATAATAGTTTTCACAAAACACCAGCATAAATTTCTAGTAGCTATGTTGCAGAAAGGCATTCAGAGGTTCTTGTTCTTGTTACTTGAGGGTAAAAAGTCCTTAGCTAGATTTCAGATTTCAGCAGGCTTAGCAAACAAACATATTTATGAACCGAGGGGTTCGGCAGCTTTTTATCTGAGGTTTTGTTTGGAATCAGGAAAGGAGTCGGAAAATAAAATTGTTCAGAATTTCTTTTTTCTTTAAGAATTGATCACTCAGAGTTTGACCAGTTTGCAAAATGTACTCAGATTTTGACGTTTCCTCTGCATGTAGCTCTAGTACCCAAATTTTCTGTACCCACACATTTCAGACAAAGATTATAAGCAGTGGATTCCTCGTCCACACAATTATCACAGAGAATATAAGCTGCCGGATTTCAGCCATTCTGTATAACGTCAGTGCTCCATCACAGATGGATGCAGCACTCTCTGTGCTGTCTCTGTTGGTACCTCTGGACCTTCTCCTCTTGCACTTTGTGCCTGCTTGGCTGACCACATTAGAAATGCTATCTCCTCAAGTCCTCTGGCTCTGCCAGCACATCCTTATACACACATCGTGTTTCCTAACGGTTTATTTCTATAGGGACATGCAGCCTCTGATGTTTTTCACTTGAGCTGTGATTAATCCATCACAAAATTAATTGAAAGCCTTCTAAATTTCATTGTGACTGCCATTTCCTCGATCAGCCATATGGCCAAGGATTTACACAGAAGCTAAAGATTGCATATGATTGTTGCATGTAATTATTGACCTGAAGACTGGGATTATTTCATTTTGCTGGTGTGAAATTATACTTCTTGCTTCCTTTATGTGCTGTAAGGGTGTCAAGCAGTTATTGAAGACATGAAGACTTTTGTTTAAATAATCAAATATGAAACACATTGAGCTTAAATTAGAAGTATTCAGCTTGTTTCAGCTGAATGACAATATGTTTTCTGAGCACCTGGAAAGTATTCATAAATAGAACAATAATTAATGAGTATTTAATATGCAGAACGAAATACTATTTAGTAATGAAGTACCACTTTGAATCTAAGGATCTTGAAAGCTCAGTATTAATATAAATGACTGAAAATTTCTATAATTTTACTCTTTTAAAGATAAATAATTACTACCACAGCTTTCAAGAATGACATACTTGAAGTTTATAGCTTGTCCAATATCAGGCTAAGAAAACAACACAACTCTGTAATGTTTAAATCTAAATGTGTGGAAACCATTGAGTTACAGAGAAATGCTGGATGAGCAATCACCTTTGTCAGAATGTGTTATTTAGAGATCTAGGCATTACGTACAGTATGTGGAGGTCTCATATGTACATATACCCTCTGAGGAAGGGCTGAGAGAGTGCTACTTGCTCAGCTTGGAGAAGAAATGGCTTCAGGGTCGGGGGGTTTGACAGAAGTCCCTGGGACCTACAGGGAGACTATTGCTAAGACAGAGCAAGGCTCTTCATAATGATGTATGGTGGAAGGACAAAAAAAAAAAAAAAAAAAGGATATAAGTTGAAACAAAGGAGATTGAGGCTGGATATAAGGACAAATTTCATCACTGAATGGACAGTCAGTCAGTCAGTCAGTCAAACAGGAGCAGGTTGCACAGAGAGGCCCTGATTTCTCGGTCCTTAGGATCCAACTGCATCAAGCCCTGTGCAAGCTGGTCTCACTCCATTGCTGACCCATCTTGAGCAGGGGGTTGCTCTAGAGACCTCTTGGTTACTTCCAGCCTGATTATCCTGTGACCCTACAATACTATATCTGTCAAATACAATAGTTGCTCCATGAACATCTGGCAACTATTCTAGAGTCTGAGTCCTAAAACTGCAAATTCCTACTCTTATGAGTGTATTTAATGATACCAATAGTCCCAGTGAGGTTGACAGTATTTCTGGCAAGAATAAGGCATTAAAGCATCACGTCACTAGTCTGGAAAATACTTTTCTTTTGTTTTTTTGTTCAGTGAGTGGAAACATCTTCCCTGAAAAACCTCACGCGTCAAGGAAATTATTTGAAAAGCAAAACTATTATTCCTTTGGTATTTGTGGTTTTGCATGCTACCTCCCCATCTTTACAAACAGGTTATTTCCTCTAATTGCCATGTGAAAATCCATGATTAATACAAATCTGTTAAATAAAATATGCCATAATGGAGAAAAACCTACTTATTTCTCAGTTTTAATAATCTTAGATATCAGTAACATATAAATCAAACTAAGAAAGTGGTCTTTGTTGTGATGGTTACTATTATTGTTGTTCCTTTAAACCACATGATGTCCCTCTGACAGAACTGTTTAAATTTTTCTATGAAATTTCACCCTTTGCCCTTGCCACAGATTTGCAACCAATGTGATGCCCTGTTTCTACAGGGATTTATTTTCATGTATCAATATCCCCTCTGTTTTTACAGGTGGGTGAAAAAATACATTTGCTTGACAGGGTTATTTTTGACCTACAATAACAGAACTGCCTGGTTAAAAAAAAAATAATAAAAAAAAAAAGATGGAAATTCAGCACTTACAAGTTAATTTAATTTCTAGAAATGTAATTAAGCAACCAAGGCAGATATCTATCTGTTAATAGTTTTTAAGTGAGCTTTCAGTAGAGGGCCAGGCAGCTTTGCATTGCTACCCAGAAGGCTGAACTTTTCTCTTTTTGGCACTACCGGGGTAATGGAAAATTGGTAATTTATAGTTGCTACCTCTTTGCAAGAACGGCATCCCATTAAGTCTCTTACCAGCGTATGTAGAATGTGAGATGTGTTTTATGGAGAAAGATTTTGAAATCCAGAGCAGGTCAGACCGTAACTGCAAGTTTAGTAAAGAGGTTTTCAGTTAAAAAGGAGTAGATTCTGGTTAAATGTACTTACACATGATTCAGAGTAGCTAGGAGCTGAGTCTTAGAGATGAACATATTTCTTTCAGGAATTGTTGTGCATCATTTCTTGGCCACTCCTCTTAGAAATCATGGACTTGTCAGGGCAATCTAAGCAGAATGATGCATGCTGATTTTCTCTTTGAGAATTACTGAACCCACAAACTTTAACAAGACTAATGTACATCCAGAATACTTCCTTCAAAGTAAAAAATCAGATCTGTGAACAATGCTAAGCTTAGTTTCTTCTGTTTGAGATCATTTCCTAAAAAAAATCAAATATATTTCTAGTAACATAAAGACCAAATTCTCTATATGAACTGGTTTTGGCGCATTCAGTTGCAGTTTCTTGGCCTCAGTGTGATCCAAATTCCAGTATTATATCTGATTCTCCTTCAGCTTCATTTCCATAATATGCCTGGAGTCCTCTGTATTTATTTGATCAGTTAGCCAATATTCCTGGTGTCTAATGAATTTTGGCAGACTGGGTATCGTTAGTTTCCTCCATGTGTGATGGTATATTGCAGGTGCTTACCTACCCAACATGAAAGTGTGCTTCACTAAACAGTAGCTGTTTTACTCTCTCCGTAAAGTGACAAGACTTTGTCCTTGTAACTTGCACATATATATGTATTTATATATATGGACTTTTACTGTAATTATACCACATACCTTTTTTTTATTCACTTTTTTTTGTAAGCATCTGTGTATATTTCACAAATGTGTTATTTTTACATTTTTATTTTTAATCTGTTCTTTCAGTTGGAGATAAGTGATTAGAATGCTTGTGGACATGCCTTTCTTCTATAAGCAGCATTAGCCTGTCAGGATCTGTGCCATTTCAATGTTTATGAAAATTTTCAACTATGGTTGAATGATAATTTAATATTAAATAATTTACCACTAGGAAAATCTGTTGAGGAATAAAAATGCTTTGCAATAAATCTGTTATCTTAATAAACTTAATTTGGAGTTTGGGAAGGAACGGAAGAAAAGGGTTAAGAATCTTTTAAAACTATTTTTATCGTGGTTCAGTTTGCATTTACAATTTAATATTGAACATTATGAACTGAATACAGCAATCATACTGAAAAGATTGGTGTGTGAGCTAAATGTCTCAGCACATTCTTAATTTTTTTAATAAACTTCCTTTGTAATATCTATTAGTCTCAGAAAAGTTTTTTCCATTTGTAGATATTCATATGCTTAGAACGAGTCTAAATGTCACTGTCCCATTCTGGCAATGTTGCCAATTGATACTTACTGGAGATTTCAAGTTAATTTTAGCATGGAAAGCTCTTGATGTAGGTAAATAAGACTAATATGGACAAAACAAAATGACATTTTACTCGCAGTTATACAACAGGTCATTGGAAAGGCTTAGAGTAGAACCAGGGTTGCCTGACCATTATTTTAGTCTGTTACCCATTTTTCTCTACAGCCTGTTTTAGCATATGATAGAGACTTCTGCTTAAAAATAAAATTAAGAATATGTGGTTCAACATATTTTTACCTGTTTTTCATATATCAGAATATATGTGTACTTTCTAAGGTCCTTACCAAGGGTCCTTTCTATTATTTTTTTTTAATTTTGCTTTATTCTTTGCTTTGATTCATGTCTGTTAAATTTTATTTATTCCATGTTTTCTTTTTGTTTTGTTTTGCTTTTAGTTGTGTCTGGTAAGTTGAAATTTTATTGGCCATCTTCTAATCATCGTAACACTGTGACGGGAACTTCTCCTCCCCTTCCCATCCATCCCCTTCCATGTCCTTCAACCAGTCAGCTCCCATCTTTTACTTGTTATTGACAAGACACATCGCACAGAATAAATTCTGCATGAAGTATGGGTAACTTAATGGCAAAGAGAAAGGTAATGGGTTGATAACTTTACGTCTGCTTTTACATGATGTAACAAGCTGAATCCTAATGTCTTCTTTCTTCGATGACTGAAGTAGTTGAACTTCAAAGTGTTCTATAACAAAAAAAATTGGTTTAAAAGTCTCAAAGATAGAAGTTGTGCTTTCCTTAAGTGGATTATTGTTTCAGCATCTTTTATAGTATATTTATCACACATGAAATGTATGTGACCCAGGGGACAAAAGCAAACTGAAGGTAAAATAAAAAAGAAAAAAAAAAAAAAAGATGCTGGAACTGCTTCCAGTACAGTGAACACTGAATGGAATTTGCTCACAAAGTTTCACTTAACACTGTTTTAATTCTTCTGACATTGAAGGCATTAGGATTTCTATTATTACTTTAATGACAATAGATTTAGAATGAGGTAGATGTGCATAATATGTCAATATATTTAGAGTAATATACATACAGAATGCATATTTAGAATAATATCTAGAGAAACATATACCTATTTACATTTTATAATTTCTGCCATGCTTATCTGAATGACTGGATTTCTTCTCATTTTTGTGTTCAGTAATCCCTGAACAGTCATCTTCAGGTACTAGAATCACAAGCATTCAGATAGTTCTCCATTTTAATCTCTTTTTAGCTGTAACTATTCTAAAGTTCAGTGAAATCTGAAACCTTATAAATCCTGTCTATTAGCACAGAATTTAGAAACCTCTAGATCCATTTTATGTAGCATTGTGCCACAGACTAGTACAGAACCACTCAAGCCCTAAATTTAAATATATGCTAAATTTATTCTTTTTACTAGAATCCAATAGCATAACAAAGGTGCTTCACCATCATCTCCATTTTCCCCACCATACCTCACTATCCTGTGGCAAACCCCCAACAGTTTAACCTTCCCTTCTAAATTAAACATGCTGTCATGTCAAAGTCTTCCCACATCTTCTTCCAGGGTATTGATTGAAAGTCTTAGAGCTAAATGTTTTGAGGTCTGCTAATTACTGTAGGTCAATCTCACCTTCACTTTGGGTATTTTTACTTTAGGAAATTATAGGAAAGGTAGCATTTGTTTCCAAATGTAAATAACAGTTTGTTGTGCTTTAAAAATTCGTCCCGGAGCAGGAGGGTCATAAGAAGAGTGTATTCTAGTATGAACTCAATAGGGAGCCGAAATGAAAGACACAGGAAACTGATAACCCTAAGTATTGGCCCATAACTCAAAGTATAGTATTTTTAGAAAAGACTTTTTCATGTCACTGAATTCGTTCTAGATAAAGCAACAATTACTTTATGTTTATAAAACACACTAAGTGTTATCTTTTAATTATATGATTCACACTTTTTTAAAAGGAAAAATCCTGTAAATACAGAGATATTTGAAAGGAAATGAAAGGGAAAAAAAAAACCCCAACCAAACAACACCAAAAACCACTAAAAAATATTCAAGTTATTAAAGCCAGATTCACAGCATCCCCTTTATTCTCAACCCAAAGAAGAGGGAGAGCATAATTAGTTTTGGGCAGATGATCAGAAGGAATCGGAACTTAATAAGTAAATGGACTTTCATTTAATACACATTTTTCAAGAAGTGGGAGTTAACAGCCCATAAAGAAAGCTAGGTATTTTTTTCTGTGCTATCCCCATCAAGACATGCTGCCATCTATCTGGAACTTTTAAAAATGTGATTGACATGATTTTTTTACATTCTCCTTACTACTGGATGAAGGGGTTATTGAAGTCTGTATAAATCAAACAGTTTGGACAATGCTGGCAATATTTATAATGTTAGGCTGAGCAGATGTTTCAAATTTGCCTTCATTTGCATATATATTTTGTTTGAACGTGCCCTTGCCTATGTAAATGAAGAAGACATTTGGCTCTGCTGTTCCTTTAAATTCATTCCTCTTCAGTAATTGGGCTGAGTATTTTAGATGGTTATAATTTGTTCAGTAATATTTCATTTTTGGGGCTTTTAACTTTAGTTTTTTGAAACCCTGTCTACATCAGAAGTCTCTTATCTAAGCAATTAAGGGCTTTTTCTCTCCTCAGCATTCCTAAATGAAAGATAATTACTTTTGTACACGTAAGCGTAAATTCATAGCCATTCAACAGTTTTTATTGCAGCCCTTGACAAAGTGTGGCCTGTGGGCCACTTGTCCCTCAAAGATTTCTCCCTTCTGACCTGTAGCTATACTCCTTTTAAAAACAAAATTGTAACAAATTTGTTCATATTGATGATTGTTGCACTGCAAATTGTCCCTTCAAGTCCATGGGACAGATTTCCTGGCATTAGTGGTCAGTAATAAAAGCATGCGATGCACAGTAGCAGTTTTAATTGGGAGGTCCTGCAACAGAAAAGATACTCTACTGATGTTGAAGCTGTGGCTGTTAAAGATGGATGTTAAAGAAACTTGACTACTCTAGTTTACACCACTGAAAGTCAGTAGGCAAATTGGTCTTTCCAATGAAGTAACTTTGATCTGCTGATAGTAGTGTGATTTATTTTCGTTTTCTGTTTTCCTTTCAGAGCCTCCACAGTTTGTTGTAAAGCCTCGAGATCAGGTAGCTGCACTGGGGAGAACGGTGACTTTCCAGTGTGAAGCAACTGGAAACCCCCAGCCAGCCATCTTTTGGAGGAGAGAGGGAAGTCAGGTAAAACTGCCTTTCTTCTGTCCTTTCTTCTGGGAAGATTCTTCCAGGAGTGATGTCACATGAGAGAAAAATAGTATTTTAATTATGCTTTTAAAGATGTGGAAAACAGGTCTAGAGCTTGGAGATGTGGAATATTTCTTGTCTACTTCTAAGACACTTACATTCTAGGGATACCTATGTTTTGCTCAATCTCCCGTTTTCTCCATAAATGTAGAAGTAAATCTATGAAACTACTAGAAACATTCCATTTTTCACTACTATGAAAATCTTTTTTTACCCAGCAGGGAGAACTTTTAAGAGATGAGAGATGACTAATGCTGAAAGTTGCTTGACCTCTCAAACACTCCCAAATGTTAAGAAAGTTTGTCTGTGGGCTTAGAGTGCAACTATTAGTTTCCTGTGTGTTTCTGTGTGTCTGGCAAGCTAAACCACTTGTGGTATTGATCTGCATCACTGCGTGGGTAGGACTCTAGTCTGGGTCTGAGGAGATCTACTTTCCCCCTCAGTCAGCTGGCTGACAGGACATACCTGAACAGGTCACCTTTTCTCCCATCTTCTTTATTTGAATGGAAGGGAAAAATATTTTCAGCTTCTTTGTAAAGGAAAGCCAGTGGGTGAAACACAATACAGCACAGCAAGAGAATCGCAATTTTCTTTCGGAGTCATCCTTTGAAGGAGAGATGTGACACAAAGTATTCTTTATTGGAAGGAAAGAAGGAATAGGGGATTCTGGTTTTCCTGTGAATGTAAGGAATGAATAGTGCAATAGCATATGACAGGGTTCTTTGTGCTACAAAACAATAGGCCAGAGAAATTGAGAACACTTAGAGACTGCCGCCTTTACTCCATTTGCAACGTTTCTGTCTAAACACCTAAGTACAACTAGACAGCCATCCAAATTTAGATTATAATCCCCAATTGTATACCAGCATATTATGTTTGTATTTTTGTTGGATCTGGATTTTTTTTTTCTCTAGTACATAATTGTTTTTTACTCTGTTGAGTGGCGATCACTTGTGATGATTGAGGGAACTGAAGGGGGAGGTCAATAAACAGCGTTTGCTAATACTGAAACAGCAGATGTTGTATCCCATTCCTTTGGGTGATTTTTGGAAATGTAAAAAGTTTTTAGGCAAGACAGGGAGATACAAAATAACCTCTGCGACCTCAAAGTATTCTCATTCACAAATTGTTCAGCCAGAGGTAGAAATTTGGGATCAGTACTTAGCACAAAGATTATTTTGATTGCAGTTCTGATTTTTGACCACTGTTGGTAAATACATATATTTCATGCCAAAAGTCTCTAAGTAGAAACTGCCACAGGATTTAATTCTATATTATAAGATTCATTTTAGAACATGAACACTATAATTAGAGAGACCTAAACAACATCTCTTTTTAAAAAAAACTGCTCCATTCTTAGGAAGACAAAAAGTTAAAATACAAATAAGTCAACCGACATCTGCATTTAAATGAAATAAATAGGATGCCCTGGAGTAAATTATAAAAGAGGATGTTAGAGGAAATTAGGTTCACCACAGTTGCTTGCACTATTACGGTATCTGTACATATCATGTCTTCATCAGTGCCTGTTAAACTGCATGTAAACCCCAGCTTTCACCATAGAAGGTATTAGAACAGTCCTAAAAGAATTATACAATATATGTACATATCTGCACCTATTTTATCACCAAAAAACCTTTAAAAGATATACATGCTATAGTTCAGACATGCTTATAATATGAGGAAAGTTTTATATATAATGTGAAAAGAATATTTATTTTTAAAAATATATTAAAGTTGAGCTTATTGATGTTTGAATTTATTTAACCCTTTTTCCCCCGACTTTCTTTCCTGTATATTTTGTAGAATCTACTTTTCTCATACCAACCCCCTCAGTCATCCAGCCGATTTTCGGTTTCCCAGACGGGAGACCTCACCATCACCAATGTCCAGAGATCTGATGTTGGGTACTATATCTGCCAGACCTTAAATGTTGCAGGAAGTATTATAACGAAAGCTTACTTGGAAGTTACTGATGGTAACAAGACCTTTATTTTCTCATTTCCAAGGTTTTATTTGTATTTGGATGTTATGACACTACTTTGAAAACTGCATTGCATTACATGTGGATTGCATGTCTCTTTGAACATAAAAATCCTGGTTAGGAAATCTCTCTCAGGGGTTTAAAACACTATATTTCCATTTTATACTTACTATAGTATACCTTAGCTTATGGGTTTTTGTCAGATCTGTGAATTTATCTGACTTTTTTTTTTTAGCTTCCCACACTAGATTTAGTTTACTTTCAGGTTGCTTGCCTGCTAGCTCTTTATCCCTATTGCTGTGTGTCTGTTTCCTTAACATCTCCATTCACCTGTTTTTCCCCTGTTTTTTAATATCGCAGTATGGCAAGGCAAAATCCTCAACCTTTATGGAAGTCAGTAGAATAACATACAAATGAGTACATTTATATATTCCTTTTTTTAGGAAGAGTTGTGAAAAGCAATTTCAGATGAAAAAGCTACAGGGGGTATGACTGTAAGCAGTAATATATGCAGATGTGAGGGGAATTTGCCAATTATCAAATACACTTCATATTTTTAATAGCAAAGATACACAGGAAAAATAATAATCTTAGCACTTACAGAAAATGCAGGTAAGGGCAGTCTGTAGAGAGACTTTGTGGGAGGGAAACTGTTATCTGTGAAGAGTTTCCATAAATTAGGCCTTTGCCCTATAAAAAACACAGACATAATGCAGTATTAGAAACATGCAGTGAACCTGGTAAATAAAACTGTTTATTTGTACCCACTGGATTGAGATTGTTTGCAGGAATAGGACTGCATCTTCTCACAAGTTGTAAGCCACATTTCTTAATCCACTTTTATTCATTTTTCACTGGGGAGCAGGCCATGACAAGGGGAGAAGTAAATTTTGAAAAGAAAATTAGGAAAATTAAGTTTTACAGTTAATGACCTATGCCATCTGAACTTGGAAAAAAATCAAATTAATTTAAATAGATTTTCTTCATTATTGCTTTATGCTCAGGATCAATTTGAAGGATAGTTGTCTTCCTATAATACCTTGGGAATTGTTTTGTTTGTTAGTTCTTTCATAAAAGTTAAGGCAGGATATTCAGAATGATACCCTGGTATTCCTAAAGGTAATAGAAGTTGCCATCAACTTCAGTGGCACTTATATTAGCCATGTATTTCAGCTGCATTCCGTTTCTCCTGTTAAAGATGGATCATCCTCTTACCATTAACAAACTCTTTTGCAAACTTATCAAAGTCAAGTGCAAGCTAAAAGTGAGTTCATTTTGACTGTCTCTCAGGAGAAAGACACTAACAATCTTTCAGTGCATTGCAACAGGTTGAGACAAGAACTAAAGGATAAATTATGCAGTTGAAAACAGAGTGTCATTTGAACATGCAAATGAAATTAAAGGAGTTGGAATTTAGCCAAAAAAACCCAGTACTAACAACCTGTCTGTTGTTATGAGAAGTAATTTAGAAATATTTAACGTTCACAAATTATCAGAACTTCCGGTTTATATTTCAGCTACCAAACCAGGTTTTAAGTTGTGTGAGCCCCCATGACACCACTGAAGACATTTATGTCATTTAACGTTGCAGTTATTTTCCAGTCATCAGTCCACGTCATGTTGAATAGTGCAGGTAGAGAAGGTCACTGAAACACAGTGTGATAGGTTTTATCTTTTTTTTTTTTTTAATTATCCATTGGATATCAGAAAAAAAAACAAAAACCCAAAAACTCCTATAAACAATTGTTCTTTATTCTGTGAATACTGAGCCTGCTTTATACCTTTCTGTGCAAAGTTCATTGAATAATCCATGGATAACATTTAATTATCATAGTGTGAAAGAAGCATTAAAGTTGATGCAAACACACTGTGGGATTCTTTCTCTGACTTTGAAGTCATATTAACAGATTAAGTCATCATAGAACTAAAAGAAAGTACTGGAAAAATATTTTTTAGCAGGTCTGCTACATGGTAGAAGATGGACAAGGTGAAATCTGTGACTTGACAAAGAATTTCAGAGGTCCTTTCTCATTCCATTATCACTTTATAAAAACACTGGGATTAGAGAGTGCCTAACAGATACCACTATGTTATATGTAACGCTTCTTTACTTTCTGAAACTGCCACGCTGTGTATCATTTTAAAATTCTGTAGTTGTGCATCATCACAATGTACCCTGCCCTGAATAATGCATTTTAATTACTTGTTTAATTATCTTGAGTTTGTTTCAAAGCCTCAAGCAACTGCTGTTTCTTAGATGATTAGAAATTGCTTCCAGTTGCAGAAACCTCTTTCCTGTTGTTATGTCTGGCAGTGATAGCAGACCGGCCTCCCCCTGTCATTCGACAGGGTCCTGTGAACCAAACTGTAGCTGTAGATGGTACTTTAGTACTGAACTGTGTGGCCACAGGTGCTTTAATGCCCACTATCCTCTGGAAAAAGGATGGGATCATCATTTCTACCCAGGACTCTCGCATCAAGCAGTTGGAGACGGGAGCACTGCAGATCCGATACGCCAAGGTAGCTTGAACTGACAAAGGGGTTCTCTTGTTTGTTTGACTTTGGCTTTTTCTCCTCCAGGCACTTTCCATGTAGCAAATCCCACATTTAGAATTAATGAAATGTTAAATAAATGTATTAAAATATTTGATAGTTCATGCTTTCAGATAGTTCATTCTCTATGTTTAACACCTTATTCTGCCTGGGGCACATGATTTCAGATTTCATAAGGAAAAATGCTTTTAAGAGGTATTAATTAAAGAACTTGAAACATGAAGGCGAAAGCAAAACTTGTATTTCAGTAATAATGATCCTTTAAATTATTTGGGCTTTGGCACTAATAAATTTAAACGATCCAATTATTTCAAATCTTTATAAATGAAACCTTTGTTTAGCATACTGCAGTAATAGAGCCATGTACACAGCTTTTCAAAACAGTTTTAAAGTTTAAACATATTCATGCAGCAGTGTAAATATAGCTTAAAATGGTTAACCACCTATCAAATACCTGGCTTCCTTAGGGAATTACAGCAAGTACCTGGTCAGTATAGCTGGTCATGCCTCTCTCCCTGTTAAATGTTTTAAAATATTACATCTTAGCATACTGGCTAGTCTCTACTATCTTTTCTGTAGTTTAAAATGTAGGGTTTTGTGATGTTTTGGTGGTGTTTTTCTTAAAATTAGTCTGAATACATTAGTGTGTTCCCCAGAGTTGCCTTGTTACCAATTTCAAGTTACTCTGCTTAGAGTTTGAACCTCTGAGTTTTGAGCACTTCCGTTCAGCTCATCTGCTGAGGTTGGGACCTTAGGAGGATAGCACTTCTTTATTTTTTGAGGAAAAAAGAAACTCTTTTTGAAATGTGATTTAAGTCACATATGGACAAATAATCCAGCATTCAAAACTAGATGAGAATAGCATATGGAGATTCCTTTCTGGGTCTGCTGAAAGTGAAATTTATACTAACACAGGGAACCCCTTATGTACAAAGCAGGCCGTCTGCAATATATAAGCTTTGTTTTCAGGATGTCATGCTCTCTCCAGTGCTTCAGTCCAGACAAATCCCCAGGTATTAGTTAGGCAGAAGTTTGACAGTGACATGGGGTCTGGTCATCTGCGTTCCTTCTCATTTCTTAAGACCTCTGCAGAGTAAGGAATAAATACTTCAAGAACTGGCCTTCAGTTTTTCGTTACAGAATATGTAACATTAAGTTAGAATCTGCATCTTTTCCAATTCTTTATTGAATGCTGAGAAATCAGTATCTATTTCCATTTTGCCACGCTCAAAATCATAACTTCTGGTGGAAGAAGTTTCTGGTTCAAAGTTTTTGCAGCCTAATGCTTTTATCCATATTCATGGGGGAACACAGTGAGCTGTAATTACTTTTCTAGCCTGCTGAGTGCCTGATTGTTTCAAATATTTGTTCTTCTCTTTTCCCACTTAGCTGGGCGACACTGGTCGGTACACCTGCATTGCTTCAACCCCAAGTGGCGAAGCTACATGGAGTGCATACATAGAGGTCCAAGGTAAATCAATTAGGCTTTCTCTGCGTGGAGAAAATACATAAAGGAAAGTCAGAAATTGAAATGCATAAGTTATCCATCTCTGTCACAAATTGCCAGTGCAGATGTGAATAGCATTTAGTTTACAGCTGCTTCCTGTCTATATACTCAGTGTTTCTCTGTCCTTTGTTAGAGTTTGGAGTCCCAGTGCAGCCACCAAGACCCACTGACCCGAACTTGATTCCTAGCGCTCCATCAAAACCCGAGGTGACAGATGTCAGCAGAAATACAGTAACATTGTCATGGCAACCTAATTTAAATTCAGGTGCAACACCAACCTCTTACATAATTGAGGCCTTCAGGTATATGAGTCTAATGTGATCTCGCTGTGCGTACACCTATATATAGGATGTTGTTCAAGAAGCATGTTGCTAACCCGCTGTTGTGTGTGTTTTATCCTTAGCCATGCATCTGGCAGCAGCTGGCAAACTGTAGCTGAAAATGTGAAAACAGAGAGTTTTGCAGTGAAAGGGCTAAAACCTAATGCAATTTACCTATTCCTTGTGAGGGCAGCTAATGCATATGGGCTGAGTGACCCGAGCCAAATATCTGATCCAGTGAAAACTCAAGGTAAGCTTATGATACTGAACAGTTTAGGTGTATACAGTGGCTCTCACAAGTTGACTGAGCAAAACCAGATGCAGGAATGTTGTTAGCTTTCATATATCTGACTATCCTGGCTCTGATATATCCTAGGTAGTAAAATAGAATGTTTAAACCTGCATTTCCCTGTAACATAGATTCTAAAAGCTGCTTAGACAGCATGTTGCTTTGCCTAAGGGGACCCTGGTATCTTTTTCCCAAAGATAGTCTCATCTTCAAGAATACCACTTGTTAATAACAGAAGTAATCTCTGATTTGTTATCATGTAAACCCTCAAATTCCATGGAAATTTATAATGTTCAGTGAGTCAAATGAGGCATACTGAATCAAATTGCATGAATCAACTGAGACAGAGAGAGAAACAGTACATAATCTAATTTAGTTTCTGCTGCATTAGGAAAGAGGAAAATTTAAAGTTTGAAGGAATCTGGAATCATATGTCAGTAAGAATTTTTGGCAATATGATACTAGTATTGTAATAGTACTACTATCGAAAATAAAACAGTGTTGAAAAGGGACAATGCTTACAGATAGCCAAGTGGGATAGAAAGACTGGGTAATAGTGGATGAAGGAGTAGTTAGCTGATTCCAGCAATGATTGAAGTCCAGCTATGGACTGAATCCAGCTATATAAAAATTAAAATAATGTTGTGTTTACTGTAGAAAATATATGATTTATGATGTACACAGAATAATGTGGTGCAACTTTTCAGCATTCGTTTTTCTAGTGGAAATACTTTCATTCTTAAGAAGGGAAAAAACAGACATATTCTTTTTTCAAAGTAAAAGTGGTAGAGATCATCTTCCTTTATTTTTTCCCTATTTTATTTTTTGTTGTTGCTGTTTAGTTTCCTTCTTTTCCTACTTACTGGTGAAATTGACCCACTGACATATTAAGAGTGCCTGTGTCCTATGTTTGTTTCTTTGTTTTCATAAGTAAGTACATGTTTGTTTTTGAAAGGAAGTCCCTTAAAGGAAGCAAAGCATTTTCCTTTGGTGTCTATTCATATGTTCTGAAGTTGGCCTGAAAGCAAGTTTTTCTCATATTCCCTGGGGAGCGAACAATTTCACAGTGCTGTCCTTTGTAATTATGCATCTCTCCTAATGGATGACAATTTCAATGGATACACAGACAGCAGAGCCAAGGCCATATGGAAAATACCGATTGCACAGGTTCACAGGTCTGTTACCAAGGAGAGATTTAGAAATGTTTTTTGTGGGTTCTGTATTCCTGTGAATAGGGCAGCATGTGGTATTATGTGGGCAGACTGCAGTGTACTGCACCAGTCCATTTTTCAAGCCATGTTGTTTCAAACCTAGAGATGAGATATCAGGTCTGGATGCCCCAGATTAACTGGTCAATGGCCTAACTGATAAGCAGTGAATGAGGTAGTGTATATTCTGTGTACTCACGGAATAGAATGGTTTATAATTGCATGGAAAAGCTTCGCTGTCCTCTGGGCATCTAATAGAGCTGAATACCTGAGAACCACACAAATCGCGACTGAGAGTAACAATCAAGTTATAAAATTTTCAGCAATAGTAAGAAATGTAATCAAATGCCAAGTTCTTTAAAGCAGTTCCATTCTTCTTCGGTTTTGTGTAAATGGTGGTCTAGCTAAGAAAGTTAAAAAATTTCCCAGTAATAATGTTTGTCTAAGAATGCAGGTTTGCCTCCCATGAGTGCATACTGTACTCAGTGTGCTGCTTTGACTTCTGTCAAATATGTTGTGGAAATTGTGTGGTAAAATTTCAAAGTGACATAGGCTTTCTTTTAACAAAGTATGTTTTTGGAAAGAAATTTTTCCTCATTCCTTGTCCTAATGCAGTCTTAATTTTTTTTCTTTATTAATTAAACAAGACCAAAAACTGGTAACCTGAGAAGGTGATCACCATGCAGTAAGCCTGTTTTGCAGCTGTTGCTCTTGAATTTTATGTGTCTTCTGTATCAGCATCAACTGCACTATCCAAAGCTCAGTTTTCAATATAGTGTGCACACCTGCAGTGACTTATTACAGTAGCTGTATATCAATATATATGTGCAATTTCTGTGTACTGTCTCTTCTTGTAAGCAGACAGGTATGGAAATTTCCGGGGACTTCTGAGGACAGAACCCTGGAAAATTTCCTGAACTTGCCTATACAGCAGAGATCAGGCAGGCAAGGAGTAGGCTGGAGAAAAGTTTATGTAACACATTACTCTGTATCTAGAATTAGATTAACTTAAAAAAAAAAACCAAAACAACACTGTAAGTACTTCTCAGGAATTTCCTAGGCCATGATTTTTAGCCATAGTCAGTATGGTATTTGTTTAAAATGAAGTGATCAAAGACAGACATATGAAATAAGTACAGACACCATCTTACTCTGCTGTCCATAGTACATGTGTATTTTAGACACCTTATTAGTGACACATTATACCCTATAAATTTTATATATGTCTGATGGTCGTGCCATTTCAGTTAAATATGCTCTTCAAGAGCTCTGCATGCAGAAAATATATGTTTCCATTGTACCATCATGTATTTTGAGAGGAATTTTTGTCCCTTCATTTATATGAACAATTCTTTTAGTTCTAAAATAGACCGAATGTCAGAAGAGTCAGACAGCACTCAGCTGTGCTCTGCCTCCAGTTTACAGAAATCACTTGCCATCAGAGAAACTGCAGCAGTATGACTCATTTTTCTTTTCTAAAGTCGATATATTTCTTTTCTAATTAAAACCAGGAAGTTTGCCCTTGAATTTTTCTGAAGATACAGCTTCAGCTTTTGCCATTCTTCATAGGTTTCCATGTCTCTTGGAATTTGCAATGGGTAATAGAACATTTTCTACTCCCAGCAGGAAAGAATAAAGAGATACAGCTGTAGTTATTTACCAAAGACATCCCTGAGTGTGATTTTTCTTTCTATGAAGCATTTTACTCCTCTTTCAGTCAAAGTACAGTGTATTGATTCAGTACAATCTAAGCATTGATGATTTGTTCAGAAAAAGTACTTACATAGTTTTTTCTTCATAATTGGGAAGTAATTTGTGTACATTTTATTGGTGGTAGCATCATATGCTTTATGATCATTTGTATTTGCATACACTTACTTTAACAATCATATATACTTGTGCGAATGGAATCTCAAAATTATTACAGATGTTCCTCCAACAAGTCAAGGTGTGGATCACAAGCAGGTCCAGAGAGAACTAGGTGATGTTGTACTACATCTGCACAACCCTACTATCCTTTCTTCATCCTCAATTGAAGTTCATTGGACTGTAAGTATAGATATAGATATAGATATATAGATATATATACGTATATCATGGAGGTGGCTATATATATTGCTAAATGGGACTGTTTGACTGCAGTGGAATTACACTTTAAGAAGCTGTGTCATTTGTATGCATGCAAATGTTTTTCTCTTGAATAGTTCTGCTTGGGCTTTGCTTTCCTTCTTCACCTCATTTTGTCCCATTTTCACCATTTTATATCTCCTTAGAGAGTGATGCTTGCAATATGGTGAGAGTTTCAGAGTCCTCCTCTGGAAGCTAAAGGACTGAGTGATCAAAGCTTTATGTCATATCATTTGAAGCTTTTGCACTGCTTTCAGTAAGGAGTGTATCAGTCCCCTAATGAGATAACATGAGCACTCCCCTGTCTGTCAGTCACCAGTGGAGAGGAGTACTGCATAATTCTGTTTGAAAGTGTTACCCTCATCCTACATGCATACTGAGAAACACACCCAAACCAGCATAGCCTTATCTGAACCCATCCTTTCCCACAGTGCTAGGAATATGGGGAGAAGAGACGAAACGGGAAAATAGTTTTAAGATGTTGTATTGATGTTGCTTTGACAGGAGGAAGCAAGAAGTTGGCTGTGTGGAGGGTTTGGCAGAGAAAGTGAGAGAGTAGGAGTCCTGAAGCAAGGGTCAGTAGGAACCTATGTGAAAAAGATTATAGTAGGCTTACAAGGCTGAGGCCTCAGTGAAAGAAAGGAGTAAAAATGGCTTATGTGGGAGACACTTGGCAATCAAGAGATAGAAACGAAAAGAAAGAACAAAAAAGGAAGCTGCAAATAGCAAGCAATGAGATAAGGAAATGTGATTAAAAGAGCAGAATGAAGTAAAAATTAGATAATTATACCAGGTGGAGGAATAAATCCAGATGGAGGGAGCTTTGAGGTCTTTTCAGGACTTCCATCTGAACATGGCAGGGAGAGTGAAGGACAATACAAACAGGGTATAGCCCCTGCCAGGCCACGGTAGAACATTTTGAACAAGAACAAAAGATATTTTGAATTTACAGAAGAGGTCCAGCCCAATGGAGTCTTGGTCAATGACCAGGACTCCTTGGTGCTGCAAGAGTACAAATAATATCTGCTGTGTTGCATGGTAATTACAGTGTCACCTGCAGCATGACCACCTGCAGCAGGCAATCCCCTGTTTTAACTAATAACGTTAAAACATCTTTGAGGTTTCTAGCATGATTTTGTTTGACCTTTACTTACAGAATAACCTTTTCCAGACAGGCAGTTTTTGTCAGTCTCTTGGGTGGCCTGTGGCTTCTCTGCAATTTCAAAAATAAGCATTACCTCAGTTTTAGTTAACACAGGCATTCATTATGTGATTATTAAGAAGTGAAATGTGTTGCTTTTTGGAGTAAAATTGCAAGCAAACAGTTTTATATTTTTTGAGATATTTTAAAATAGGGAAAATCTGATGCACTTCTAAAAAATTTGTGGTTGTTGTTACTGGAATTTCTTATTCATCAGAAATGGAAACCGGTAGTTAAAAGAGACAGTGAATGCTCCACGGGAATTGACTTCTGTAGGACAGCTTTCTGTTTTAATCACAGCCAAACACACCGAGTCCCACTCTCATTTACATTAAGATCTTCTAACATGTGATAGAAAATGACCTCAGCCTAAAAAGCACTCAGGACCACTGAGTTTGCCAAGTCTGTGTTACCACACTGAGTTTTATGAGTCTCTTCGGAGCCCTCTCAAAACAGCCCTTTGCCCCCAGCAGAGGAGCCTCCCGCTGTGTGGGTGGATGTGGAGGAAATGCTTGGACAAACCTGCCCTCTGACAGAGCCTGGATTAATCACAGCAATGGAGATAGTGCCAGCTGGCTGACCTTTCAATTTGCCTTCTCCAGAAGGAAGCAGGCAGGAAGCCGTGCTCATTTCAGGGATTTTGGGAGGCTTCCATACCTCAGGAGAGTTGGCAGTCTCTCTCTTTGATCTCCATATTCATCACCCAGAGTTGGGGAGCTGTACATCCCCTGCCCACATCCTCTCCACTTTCTCCATGTGCCTCCAGCCCTGGGGAGCTTCTGGGCAGGTTTGGGTGGGCAGATGTCTGGCCTGTACTAAGCTCCATTGCTCAGCGGAGGCAAAGGCCGTTCATTTCATGAAGTTGGGGCACATTATACAGCTCTGTTATCCTCCTTTAATGCCTTCATAAATCCACAGAAACCAGCGTGGTTCTACTGGGGTTGAACAGATTCATGCACTTGTGAATCAGGCCTGTAGTTCGCTGCATTGCAAGGAGCCTCTATGTGCTTTGGCGGTGTTGTGTACTTGGAATAAAACAAACCGATAGTCCAAGGGCCATGCGTAGCATCACAGACACCTGGTTCATGTTTATTAAAGGATGTGTTGTATGTTCTGCTGTCTTCCCAGGTGGACCAGCAATCCCAGTATATTCAAGGTTATAAAATTCTGTACCGGCCTACACCAGCATCCTATGGAGAGTCAGAGTGGTTAATCTTTGAAGTGAGGACTCCAACCAAAAACAGTGTTATCATTCCTGAGCTGAAGAAAGGTGTAAACTACGAAATCAAGGCTCGCCCTTTTTTCAACGAGTTTCAGGGAGCAGACAGTGAAGTGAAATTTGCAAAGACCCTGGAAGAAGGCAAGTAGGAGCCAGACTGTCTTCATCTTTCCTTTTTGAAGTAGCAGTCTGGCCTGCTTTCCTCTGATATGTTCATTATTTGATTTTGTTTGAAGTGCGTGCTGTTTGAGAACGGCAATCTGAGGCAGAGGAGGCCGTGTTGGACTGATCATTATGTGGATTGTTTGGTGACACAGAAGTAAATATTCAGAACCACACATGAGAGGCGGAGAGGGAGGGATGTGCAAAAATCCCCTCCAACACACAATGGGAAATGTGCTTTTTATCTTCACTGCAGTGTGCACTCCTTCCTCCCTGCTGAGTTCATGGTCTGGTCACAAGTGACTTCTGTCAGATTCAAGCACTTACTAATCGCTATCTTGAGTAGATAGCAGACACCACAGAAATCATCAAAGCGCTATAGCTGAGGGAATGGAAACCACATTTTTAGAAGGCTTTCATATCTGGATCAATCAGACAAAATGAAAAGATGAATGAGGGCAACGTATCTAGTGGACTAAATTATGTATTTCACTCTCATGCATGTACTGAAAAGAGAACGTTCATGAAGCTGTTCCTTTTGTTTCTGTTCAGACATAATGAGTATGCAAGATGGCCAAAGCTTCTGAATAAGGATTTCAGTGCCTCTGTTGGGACGTGGTACCTTTCCCCTTCTCTCTTCCCTCTCTAGTATAAATGCCACGTAACTGTGGTTTATTGCTGCAGGTGGTTCAAGAGGAGTATTTAACTCCACTCATCCTAAGTATCAGCTAAGCATCCCATTTTTAGGAAGATTATTTAAAATGCAAAACATAAATCATTATTATAAATGTGTTAACACATCCCGTCCCGATTTCAGTAAGTTTTGTATTATTCTTGCGAGAGGAACTGAGGTTTAGTATTGTATTGAACTCAATTTATAGACTTTATCTTTCAAAACTGTTGATCCCAGATGAAGTGATCTGAGACCAGTGAGGAATTCAGTGTTCTGGACTGTGGCACTCAGATAACATGTGCCCAAGTTTGGAGAGTCTAGTGACCAGGGTGACTTCTTCTGTCCTGCACAGTGAGGATGCAGCAGGACTCAGGAGCCTGGCTGCAGGTTCACATCACTTTCCTTGTGTATCATTTTAGCCTGTGGGCAAGAACTGCCCTTAATGAAGGGTAGGGCATACAAGAACACCTTTGTGTAGCCCAGAAACCAGCTTCCTCTAGAAACAGTTCACCGTTGAGTGTGGTGGATCGAACTTAACTGCTCAATCCTTCTCTCCGAACAAACAGCTCCCAGTGCTCCACCTCAGAGCGTTTCAGTCACAAAGAACGATGGGAACGGCACAGCAATTGTGGTCACCTGGCAGCCGCCCCCCGAAGACAACCAGAACGGGATGGTTCAAGAATATAAGGTACCGCCGTCACGCCTGGTTCCCCTGGCAGAGGGGATCTTGGCCAGGTAGTGACAGATTAGGTTGTTCGTGGATGCTTGGCTCCATCTACTGGTTAGCTAAATCAAAATCAGTTCTTTGTATCAAACTCCGTGTTTAGTTATTTCTCTAGATGGTAGGTAGGAAGCAATTAAAACAGCCTCCATAAATCAAAGCAAAGGGTCAACACTCTTAATTAAAACAACTACCTTCTTGCCTTCATTATAAATGGAGAATTTCACGCATGAGTAGAAAGGAAACCATGCCCATTTGAGAACCGTTTTGTCACTCAAAGACATTGGCCAAGGTAATAAATATAAACAGGCATAATGAGTTGAAAAGCTTAGGGATAATAATTAACAGTGTTAAGATCTGAGTAAATTATGCTTAACTGGGCAGTTAAAACAAATGGAAAACTTTCAAGTAAAGAATGTTTGTATAATACTAAATGCATTTAGTGTATAGAAATTTTTCTTTCATGCAAACACAGCTCTCATTATGCTATTCAAGTTTTAACAAATTGTAAATACATTATGCAGTATTTATTATTTTATGTTCCCTTAGCAACATACACTGTATTATTTTTAGTTCAAATTGTTTTGCTGTAATTTACATAGCAAAGTAAATGAAGTTTATTTTTCCTAAATAAGCTACAGACATTTAAAAGTTCTAGTGGATATCGAGTAAGCTTTATCGCCACAGAGAGGCAGACTCTTTGGTTTCAGTCTCCTGCAAATATGTGTTATTGAGAAAATCTTTAAAATTAGAATGTCTCGGTTATTTTTGCAGGATAAACACTGTTATAGACATATATTCCTAGCCATCAAATATCAAAATATCATCTGGGGGTTTTTTTGTCCTCAGTAGAGAAGGGAAATGGAAGAGATCGCCAAGCTTTGTGGTCAATTTAGAGTAATAAAATGCCTTTCAGAAACAGTCAACTAGTAAAAAAAAAAATAAAAAAATAAAAAAATCAGGTTTTAGCTTAGTTTCAGAGATACAGTGTAATTGGGAAAAATACTGTAAAGTTATTTTATTCAAAGACACTTTTTGCTGGAGAGATGGAATTGTTTCCATGCAGAAACTGTATCAGAGGAATGTTAAGGTTGTAAGGACAAAACAATAAAAGTAATGAAATTCATATTTCTAAGTGGATATAATATCTAATATACCTACAAGCATTCACAGGTAATAGGCTATCAGGTGTAGCAGCAAGCATCTTGTAGTGCTTGTGTAGCAGTAGGTGGCGCACTGGCATGTTTCACATCTACGTTTATTGTATGGATGCCATTATTTTCCTTTGTGCTTTTCACCATGAACAGAAAACAGACACAATGAATATATATATATGTATGTATGTATATATATAATTTGCTATTTAAGTTGCTATATGTAAATAATATTTTTATTTAAAAATACATGCAAAACCTGTTATTTCAGATTAAGAACTGGTAACAAGGAAACCCAAATAGAAGTCTTGTAAAATTTTCTCTTTTTTTTTAATTTATTCTTTGTTCTTCTTCCTCCTATGTTTTATCCCAGAAAAAATGGTACTCAAGGGGGAATTTTTTGTTTTCTCAGCAACTCAAGTCTAAGGCAAGGATGTATCTACTTTAATTAAGGGATAAAATAAATAGAAAATATGATATCATTTTAAGTGAAGAATTGTCAATAGCACACAGAAAAAGCCAAAATTCAAATCACAGCAGAATTCATTCCCTCCTTCCCTAGCAGGAAGTTATATTATATCTTGTTATAATAATTCTTTCTTTGAATATATATACATTATAGAGTGAATTCCTCCTTCCTTCCTAACACTGTAAAAGTTGTTTTCCCTTCTCTTGTTTAGATACATAGTCAAATACAGTCTTGCAAGTACTGAACAACCTGACTTTTAACCCAACATTCCTGTTTTGCAAATTTCTTTGTGTATATGAACTCACATGGAAAAAACATTTCTATAAATTTGCGGTGCATAGTTCCAAGTACATAATAAATTTTTTTTATTGTTTGTACATGTACATATACCATTGTACAAGGTGGCAGTACAAAATTTCTGTAAAAATGGCATAAGACAAAATGTAGATTTAAATCTTTTGACCCTCATTTTACTGAGTTCATATTCACAGAGGAGCATTATCTTGGCCATCCCTTAGGATTTAAAGAGTGCTATTACTGATATTGTTAGTAATTATACTACTGCTACTGACTGAAACAGCCCCTACTTCGTATAAAAAGCAGGATTTCTGCTCTTTGTTTGAGCTGACCTGCTCTGCAGCAGCAGTTATGTATGTGTTTCTTTTGGATTCTATTTCAGAGTATCTTACAATACATTTCAGATTCTGAGAGTATCCCGCTAGCCTTGTTTCAATCTTTGGCATCCAGAGAAGGAAAAAGGGTCTTTGAATGTCCCAAAGATAAAATAAAATAAAATTTCCAGTGTCCAGGCAGAAAGGGCTCTTCAAAAAGGACCCTAGTAATTGTTGACTACATGAAACACCAGTTTACCCACCTGGCAATCTCCTCAGCGTCAGGATTGCATGAGGGATTAAGAGCAGCTATCTGGGTACTAAATCTTCCAGGAGCTCAAATGCAAACTCTTCCCTCCTGTGTACAGTCAGCACAGGTTCAGAAATGCTGCTGTTCTTGGTAAAGTTTGCTTCTTTACAGATAAAGTGCTGCCTTTAAGCCATTTAACTTGCTTGGTAAATATTCATTGTAGAGCAATAGATGTGGGAAAAGGAAATAAAAAGAAAAAAAAAAAAAAGAGCTTCATCAATTTTTAGCAAATCTAGATTAGCTGCTACTTCACTTTTAATAGCAGTTGGGACTTCAAGCCTTTGCCACATCAGTGATGCAGGCCTAAAGATATAAAATTATCTCATCACATTGTTTCTTCCAAACATTTAATACCACTGATGAAATTTGTAAAGTGGTGAATTGAAGTTGTTAGACCTGTGTCCTGATTGCAGTCAAAAAACGGGATCTAATATCGTGCTGCTGTCTCTCAACAGAAGGTGGCATGTTACTCAATCCTTACCTCCTGCTGCCATTTTTAAGAACACGATGTGTGGATTCCACTGTGCCATTGGTTCTCCTGTGACATGATGCGATGAAAGACTTTGTGCTTAAGTGAAGAAAGCCTTGTTTGATGAATGATTTCTTGAACAAGAGAATTGCAAATTCTTTTAACTGGATACTCTTACTTTGTTGTTTACATGATTCTTGGCTACAGGGCTTCCCTTATTTATTCTCTGTTACCAGTGCTTTTAGTTTTATTAGTACTGATGTCACTGTAAATGAATGATAAACCCATCAAATCATTTTACTATTTGGAATTGCTCTTTGGAACAAGAAGTATCTTTTCAGCAGGACGGACAGCAGTCCATGACAAATTCTGAATTTCTTTATCCAGCAGAAAGGAATGAGTCATGCTCCCTCCTACTTATTCTTTGGTGTTGAATTCTGAGTATTTATCTGTTCCATGTACTTATTTCCCTGCAGGTTTGGTGTCTTGGCAATGAAAGTCGATACCATATAAACAAGACGGTAGATGGTTCCACCTTTTCTGTAGTCATCCCTTCCCTAGTTCCTGGTATTCGATATAGTGTGGAAGTGGCGGCAAGTACTGGGGCAGGACCTGGAGTGAAAAGCGATCCCCAATTTATCCAATTAGGTAAGCCTGCTGGTAATTCTACCTATTGGTTTCAATTATTTGTGTTTGTTTGCTTTTGTCTTCTATGGCATCAATAATACTTTTAAGACAAGTGAAATAGTGTTACTTGATCTTGGGAATAGCAGGAATTGGTATTTCTACTTTTAAACTTGCCTTAGAACTGCATTCTAAAAATGGGATTATAGCAACACAGGTTACTTTTCTTTTTTAGTCTCCCCATTCAGCAGCTTTTTTTATTATTGATTTTTCAAAGAGAATTTTCACACTTAAGACTGGTATAATAAAATGTGTAGAGGAATATGAATCACTAGGTGTTGACTAACTGTAATTTAGGGATGTAATTTTTCTTGATAAGATTGTATCTTTATTGAAGTAAGAGATCAAAAGCATGCTAAAATTACGTGCAATAAATATTATGTGTGAAAGCTAGTAAATAATCTGAGTTCAGGAAAAGTAACCTGAGTACAGGAAAAAGAGTTACACAGGTGATTTACAATAATCTTGACCTCCTAACTTCATTTGCAATAAACATCTGTCTGTCATACATGCAGACCAGGGGCATTACTTCTGGATATATCTGAGAGAAAGACATCTTTGCTGTTGGTTAGCTGAAAGTTAATTTGAAGCAACTTTAGGTATAATCAATTGTTTCTTTACCAGGTAGGCTTCTAACAAAATACCTTATGGTTACAGTATATAATAGTGAAAGCAAACTCAGCATGTTGCTTTGGACTTTATGCCCCATCTGTGTCATGTTCATTGTTATTTCACTTATATTTAAAAATCTGTAATTACAGCATGTGAGAACAAGACATAACAACTAATACATTATCTGGAAAATTGCGTGTACATTTCCTTGGCTATTAAAATGGAGGTCATCTTTAACTTATTTAACTTACACAGGCATATGATTCCCTATTATATTAATAGAGATTTTATGACAAAATTATGCACAGCTTATGTGATATTCCATTAATATGTGCAAAACCCCATAGTCATATGTTGGATTGTTCTTTTCTACAGCTAGCTTTCCAGTCAAAGTCAAATTCGTTCTGTAGGCCTTAGATTTTGAAAATTCACATTAATGAGGCTTATTTAGTGTAAAATAATGGAGTAGCCTCACTGTCCAAAGCCAAACTTCATAAACACTTCTTCCCCCCCTTTTTTCTCTCATTATAAGCAAATGCTAAATGCAGGTGAATTTATAGTGGAACCGAGTCATAGAATTATAGAATGGTTCGGGCTGGAAGGGACCTTAAATATTATCAAGTTTCAACCCCCCTTGCGATGAGCGGGGACTTTGGAGTTTGGGCAAGTGTAAAGAAAGAAACAAGTGAGATTGTCAGGGTAAGATTTTTGCCTGCTTCTGAGTTCCTGGCTTTTACTGACACAATGTTAGAAAGCATGAAGGGATCACACCCCTCAGAGGTTCTTCAAACATGCAAGTCTGGTAGAATCCATACGTTTCCTTGGGGTTGGAGTCTGCTCTCATAGTCTGTACTGCTTGCTTGTAATTAAATGACATGGTCAAATCTAAACATAATGTAGTAAAAATCCACTAATTTGGTTGTTACAAGGCAAAAACCTGGGAGACAGGGTTTTCACCTGGAGAGTGCTGCAGTCCATTTGGCAACTGCAGGAGGCTGCTGAAAAATCAGTGCTTCAGTGTAAGAGGTGTACCCTTCAGTAGCACAGATCAACCTAAAATCATTGAGGCAGATGAGTGGCTGCAGTTTACCTAACTACCCTGTGACACAACTCTCCTACAGCCCACACAAGGAATCACATTCTTACTTTCTGGATGTGCTCCCAGCACAGAGGTGGAGCAGACACTGGAGTTTTCAGATAGCTCTTCTGAAGAATAAAAATTAATTTGTTGATGTCATCAGTTGGCACTTTTCACCAGCAATAAATTACATGGTTACAGAGACAGAGAGGGAAGAGAGGCCAGGGAGGGGAAGGAAAGAGGACTAAGGATGCTACTTTTAGAAGTAGCCCTGACTCACTGTACCTAACTGTTCTGGGAACTGCATGTTTGCCACTGACAACTTCAAGCTCCAACATCTCTGTCACTGATACCAAATATTCCTCTGGGAAATCTTTTCTTGCTGTCTGAATCAGTGCTATCCTTTTTTTTTCTCTTTTTTTTTTTTTTTCTAACTAATTAAGACTCCTGTGTATCGAAAAGAATCTACTATGCAATTGAGCTAATCACTTCCTTTATTATTATTTTTCAGAACTTTTAATTAAAATTAAATGTCTGTTTCCTTATAATGTGTTTTTCTTCCAAAAATGTGAGACCAGATTGTAGCTGGCTTTGGAGCATCCAAGCAAAGGGGTATTTTTCCCTCTGGTATAGCCTACTCTCTTGAGTCTGCATGCTGTGCAGGGTGCTCCCAGGTTTGTGACTGTGAGAAATTCCTGGGCAGAACTTTAGTGGGGTGTGTGACAGGAGGAAGCTTCCCCTTTGGGAGGCTGCCTTCCAGAACGAGGGGGGAGGACAGGAGAAATTGGATTCTCTGCGAGCTGAGGCGTGCAGTCCCATGCATCAGCTGAGCTGTGATAACTGACCTCGTACACGCACTTAACCTGTTACAAAGACAGGTACAAATTGTAAGCTCCAAGATCTTTCATTTTCTATGTCTCAGCTGGCATGAAGCAGCTCACTGAGCTGTGGTACCCCAGACTTCCCATGCCACCTGGGACAACCCAACAGTATACTTGCTTGTTATCAAAAATCACCTTTCTGTGTTTAAAATCATGAGATCAAATGAAAAATCATGTGTCTTCTTAAAACACTACCCCCAGGACTTATGAATTTTCCTCTTGGTCTTTGAATGACCTTTTAAAGATTTCTGTGGAATTCCAAGGGCTGGGAAACCTTTTTTTTTTTTTTTTTCTCCCTAATTTAAAGGAAGAGTTAATATTTTACACACAGAAAGACTGCAAGAGCTTTGGTGTTAAGGAAAAATACTGTATTTCATGAGAGCAACCCACAGCTCACTATATTGGCAGCTTATAATACTGCAGTGTGAAATAAAAGAAAACAACATTGAATTTTTATGGAACTTTTTTTTCTTGTCACAACATGTAACTTCAGGACATTGATTAAAAAAAAAGTTCTGTATAGAAAAGTGAGAATTAATACGACAAACTGATTCTCCTGATCTCTAGCTTAACTTCTGTCCAATGGTAGAACACTCTGTAGAACAGCTAGGCAATATTATGTATGCTTGTTGGCAAATAATAATAATTTTCTTCCCAGTACCAAGTCTGGCAAGCCTCACAACTGCAGTTAATGTTATTCTTAAAAACATAATTTGTATAAATGTATGATATGAAATTACTTATTAGGCAATGTCTGCACAATTATTACAAACGTTGAGTGCATTATTCAACCAGTGGATGCATCAAGTATACAAAACAGAAGAAAGTCTCACTGAGTGTTTATTATTCTGATCGCTTCATTTAGAAGATATGATTTCTGAATTAGCTAGCATGCCTTCAGGAATGTCATTCAGCTAGCCCCTCAAGTACTTTTAGTATGATAGTTGTAAGGGATTTTTGGGGGTTGGGTTTTTTTGATATTTTTGTCTTATGGCCTGCAAATGACTCAAAGACAGTAGCTTTTGTGGTTTTCTCTCACAGCAAGCCCTTCAAAACCAGTTCAGAGCTGTCTCATCACAAACTCTAAAGAGTTAGATTGTAGTGCAAAAATGAGACTTTTCCAGCTTTAGAAATTAACTAGAAAGGAGACAAAACAGCATCCCCTTAACCCAGTAATATTTTACCAAGTTTTTCATATTGAATCATGCACATACAGATTTATGGAAACACTCAGGCTTCATGTTGCGGATCCAAGTTGTTTCACAACTTCTGAATTGCCAGAATTAACAACGTTGAGAAAACTTAGATCTTCCTACTTACTGTTGGTACATTTTGTATACTAAATGAGATAACCATATGGAAAAGTACTGTTGCATAGACTGTACACATACTGGGCAAAGCTAAGGTTACTTGCACACCTGTGAACGTGTAATTTCCTGTCTTTTTTGAATCTTTGGCATTTCAATCTTAATTGTATATTAAAAATATATTTAACATTTAACAGCTTAGGGTTGTTGTTATCATCATCATCATCATCATCATCACCATCATCATCATCATCATCATCTTTATGATCATCATCATCATCATCAAACTATAGAGAATTAGAGGTCCCACTTCTTGATATAAATGTAATTAGAGATCCTGAAAGTTTGAGAGTTGGAGCTTCAAGACAGTCAGATATGGTAACTAGTAAGCAATAGCCATAGCAACAATAGCTGTGATTAAAAAGGCGGCTCTTCTCTTGGGGAAGGAGAAGAAGGAGGGATGGGTCACTGTGATAACATGCGGCTTTCAGGGAGTTGTGGGATCAGGCTGCTCCAGTAACTCAGAGGCATTTTCAAGTGTGTTAAATGCTGCGGCTGCTGCTCTGGCAATGAGGTGCACTTTGCTGTAGAATGTTTATGTTCGCTTATTATTTTAGCACATATCCCTGAGGAGTGCAAGCAGGAGCAGGAATGTTGATTATGAAGCATTTATGTCTCAGTTAAAGCTTCCAGAAATTTCCTGGGATGAAGAAAAACTACTTTTTTTAGTTCAGGAGCTTTTTTCCTGACAGATCATTCAGGATCTCACTGGATGATTACAGAGAGACAAGATGCCCTTCTCAAAGAAATGCTTCCAAGATATTGTTCCTGGAAACTTTCAGTAATGAGGGTTTCACTAGATTTCATTCCCTTTACTTTATTGTAGCTTACTTTCTATTTTTGAATTATAGTAGGAGCAGGGAATGGGTCAGATGTGGCCTCTTGAAAGCCCTTCCATCTTTTCTGTGACGCTGTTTATATGACTTTACATGAACACATACATATTTTTTTCCCTCATCATGTGTGTAAATATATATAGCAGATAGTTTAATGGCTCTAACAGTCCACCATGTACAATGTGCCATAAGCCCATTTTCTTAAAATCAAAAGTGTTACATTGTTGTTCTTATGCTTGCATTGCTTAACAAAATAATACCATGAAATGAATCATAATTGCCAATCAGACCGATAAATGTTCAAAGAGATTCTTCAGTATTTTGTACTGAGCAAGCAATGCAAGATGTTTGTGATATATAAGTACTTTCTTTCTGTATGGCTGAATTGTTGACAAGTTTTAAAGCATTTCTATTTGGCTTTTGTGTTTATTGTTTTAAGTATATTTAAAGGATTAGAGGAAAAAATATTTATTAAAATATTGATTATGTCTTCTAAATGTATTCAGGACCATAGGTTCCCCAGAAATCTTTTGTTCTATTCCATTAAGATGTACAAGGTAATGTAGCTGTTTGAAAATATAGAAATACTAAGCTTACTCGTTTTGAAGAGAGACTGACGATGCACGTTTTCATATCTTAATATGGCCTCAGCTGCAGAGATAAAAGGTGAGATAGCGAGTGACAGATTTAATTCATTGGTCACAGTACACTTTATATGTCTAACCCCATCTGGGCACTTGAGTGGAACTTCACTTGGCTGTCTCTATAAAATCTGAAGCAAACCATCTTAACATTGCACAAATAGGCATGAAATCTATAAACCCAGCAGTCACAAAGGGTGCATTAGTAAGAAAAGAATGAGTCTAGCCAGTGAACTTTCAGACTAGTGCTGCACTTAGGATCACGGAAGATAAAGGGCCTGAAATATGAAATAAAATTTCCAATAAGGTGGCAGTCAAAGGCGATGGTGGTTCCTCGGCAAAACAGATATTTCACCTCTGTGCCTCAAAATCTGAAATCTGGAATCCTTCACTGAAAGAAGCTGTTCTTAATTGAACCATTTCCCATTCAAAGAGGTATCCTTTTCCAAAGGAGGTTTGTTATTTGTGTGATTTGTTGTGATTCCATCTCCTGTTTTTATTGCAGTTTCTTAAATTTTATTTAGGTTTATTTTGGAATAATGCAAGAAATGTAATCATAAAATAAAAAAATCTATTCACTCCTTAGTCTGTAAGGAAAAGACATTGGGATTTAAGGAAAGAGGTTTTTGTTTCTTATCTCTAAGTTTACATTAAGAGAATTAATAGCAGCAACTTTCTCCTTAAAACACTGATCTCATATTCTGAATCTGATGTCACTACCCACAATAAAAAGCAACTAACTGTTGGATTTAAACAAGAGTAAAAATCAGTATTTTAAAGGCTAAGCTGTGGAATGTGCAAAGCAATATCCTCTCTGAGTAAAGGTTTTGAATTCTTGCCCTCACCCAGTGCAGTAATGATATTTCCAGTAAGCGCTCACTGTAGTGGTGGAAAATCTGGAAGGTAAGATTGTGTCTTTGAGTTGCTTTGTTTCAGTTAGAAAGCATTGGTTGGTAGCTGAATATTCTTACTGCTGTTCCTAGGAAGTTCTTGCAAGAAGTTCAGTACGCTAAGAGCAGAAAAGACTGATTCTTACAAGTGCTCTCTCTACTGAAAATAATTGAAAGTGTGTGGAAAAAATATTTATTTTGGTGTGGGATGTTTTGGAAAAGGGCTCCTTGTTCAGTAATAATGAGACAGCTTGACATTTTTTACCAGTTCCTTTTTAAAGTTATCCTTTCTTCATCCACATCAAGAGGGCAGGAATGGTTATTTTGTACTTTTACTTCTATATGTACTTTTAAATGTTCGGTCTTTTTTAATTGGGGTCAGAGACTGCAAAGAGTATGTTAGACTGTAATGTAAGATTTAAATCATCTGATATGAACCACTAAGTGAAAATGTACCCATCAGTATTAACCTCATGTGAATATACTTTCAATTTGTAAATCTTCTGTGGTTTTCAGCTATGAGAGTGGATGTTTGGCTAGCTGACTTCTACCCAGTTGCAGAGAACAGACTACACAGGTTTCACACTTGAACTTTCTTTTACTTGTTGCCTCCTTTGCTTTCTGAATACCTTTCAGAAGCTGTTGTTGCTTTGCTAAGATAAAAATGAAAATAAAATAGCAGTCCTTAAGTTTGAAATTTATGACCCTAATATTTTATTTGTATGCCCAGTGGCATGCTTTTAGTGGATTCATAAAAAACAAAGGTCAGTGATGTTGCAGGTACCTGTCTTGAATAGAAAGCATATGTGTAGATGCATAAAAAGAAATTTTGAAGAGCACTCTTAAAGATTTTGCCTTGAAAAAGTGGACTATGGTTGTGTCAGTTCTTTTCATGATGCCTTTCACAGTTGCTCATTCAAACTGATTGGCTATTTTGGGTGTCTTTTTTTTTTTTCAGATTCTCATGGAAACCCCGTGTCTTCAGAAGATCAAGTCAGTTTAGCCCAGCAGATCTCTGATGTAGTAAAGCAGCCTGCCTTTATTGCTGGAATTGGCGCAGCATGTTGGATTATCCTTATGGTCTTCAGCATCTGGTTATATCGCCACAGGAAGAAGCGAAATGGACTGACTAGTACTTATGCTGGTATCAGAAAAGGTGCTGTATCATAAATACGTCCTCTGGCTGCTGAATGGCTGTTTACTGGCTATTTACTTTATCATCAGTCTCTTGTTCTTCTAAGACTTGATGCAGGAATTATCAAATTGCTTCAATACTTTCAGGAAGTGTGGATCAGGCGCAAATGCAGAAAGCAACAATATTTACAAAATGTGTTAAACCTGGCTTTAAAGGACAAGCCTTTAGCAAAATACCTAGACTAGCTTTTCATAAAGATACTCCCACAAATGAGAAATGTAAAGATGGCTTTAAGGCCGGGAGCTTCCAGTATACCATTGCTACCTGACACTGAACCATCTGAAAAGAAGCCAAGTGGATGGCAGCTCATTGTCCCCCCTATTTGGTCCTTTGCTGGCTGCTACATGTACTAACAGTGGTGTATGTTACAGTAACGCTTCTGGTGTGTGTACTTGAATTTCCTTGCCTTCCAGGGGAATGTGGTGAAGTAGTTGTTTGCAAAAGCACAACAGTCAATACTGTTTTCTAAGACTCCTTCATAAATGCTGTTGTGAGACCCTTCGCTGGGACTGAACTCTGGGGCTCTCTCATCTTGCATCTGCATTTGGTTAGAATGGTAGCAGTGGGACTAACTGAAAGACCTTTTCATTTTTGTGTTATCGATACCATTTCTACCAGCTTGTCAGTGGATGAGCAGTGCTTTACAGTATGCTCTGTGACAAACAGAATTAGAACCTCTACCTGAAAGATCTTCTACAATAAAAACTTGATTTCTCCTGTTTCAATAATCTTTTCATTAAGCTCCAAAGTTAAAGCTGAATTCTGTAAACCACAGTTCAATACATCTCAGAGCAATACATCATATATGGGCACTCATAGAGTGAGATATGTAAATTCTGGACTGAAACAAGCCATTGGAGTGCCAGCTTTTGGAGGAATAGAGGGAGAATGTTTTGTAATTAGCAATCGAAAGATAGGCCTAAGCTTGAAAGGTGCACGCATCTTAGTGTATGAAAGGTGTCGAGATTATGTTGTTCAGCCACTTTGGGTATGTATGTGTGATGGGCAAGGCAGATAGGCAAAAATAACACAGAAGTTTTCATACAGTAGCAGTGTGAAAAAGAAGCAGCGCTAAAAATAGCATCTGAGTGAGTGGAAACAGGGAAATAGTTTTGGAGTGTTGCAGAGTTGAAGTGTCCTCCGTGCTATTAAAGTATCGATGCTCAGGGCAGAGTTCGGGTGCAGTGGCCATGGCAGAATTGTAGCCCCAGAAACCATGGATGAAATTCGTCTTTGATTTTGTTCTGCCTTATTTCCTAGATAAGACAGACCCCGACGTCCTGCTGCATCAGCCTACTCTGTACTGTTTTGTTTTACTAATAGCATGCTGCCATGCTGCCTTTCTACAGTTCTATCAAACTAACATCACTATGCTTTCACCAGTGCCTATGATTAAGCAAAAGACGTACAATTTGTCCTTAAAAATGGTTACTTTTGTGACATCGGCTATTGTTCAAAACAGCTGTGTTTTTCAATATCTGTAAAAATACCTTTTGTGTAATTTGGTGGGGATTTTAATGAGAGTACACAGAAAAGTAGGGTCTTCATCTCCGTTCTAAGTATCTCTCAAGAAAAAAAAAAAAAATCCTTAGTGCAATATAAATTGCAAAGTGGTTTGTCGCTCTGCAGTGCATCAAGTCATCGCTCCAAGCCCAAACTTTCTTGAGTCTTGCAGTTATTTATTTATTTTTATAGTTAGCTTCGGGCCTGACATCTGTCAAAATACTTCACTACTCCCACACATACATATTGTACTAGCACTCTTACACACTCAGAAGAGTTTATTAATAGAAGCTCTGAGAATTAAGTTGTTCTTTCATGTGGTAGCAATAAAGATTTCATTTAGTCGAACCTCTGTTCATCTGTTCCTCAGTTCCTTTAGAAGCTAAACTAGGTTTAGTACTTAGCTCATGGGAGAGCAATGAAACAGTAGTTTAAGATTTTTTTTCATGTCCTTGTGATTGCAAATTAATTTGGAGACACTTGATTCTCTTTTGAATAGCTTTGGTTTAAATGCGCTTTCTGTTTTAATGAAACCCTGTTACTATGGTTCTATATTTTTCAATGTAGCTAAATTAAACTTGACTGTGTGAAAAGGCCTAGCTCAAAGAAAATACAATGGAATTCCCAAGATAAAGAGCTCTGCTACAAATGAAGCCTGAAACAGGCAAATGCTCAGAGGTTTTTCCTTTTTTTGCTTAGTGTCATATCCCTGGAAATAAATTGGCTTGGTAAAAGGGGGAAAAACTGCAGCATGTCCTAAATTATGACAACACTCTGGACTTCCCCCACACATTAGAGTTAATGTAAAAATTAGATGAAGCCAGGGGTTCTGTTAGCCAGAACCTTTCCTTTCTGTGTCAGGTTTACTGATTAAATTCTGTCTCAAGGCTAGTTTTAGTGAATATTTTATTGTTTCTTTTACATTTCTCACTGCTGTGGTTAGATCAAAAAGGGCAATGTTGGCCTTTTTCTGCCCATCAGTGATAGAAAAACTATACTGTCTTGTCAACAGGAGGGGGAGCATGTGCTAATAGGAAGAGCAGATGCTGGTGCTTTGTATTTGGATTAAGAGACCCTATTGATCCAAAAAGGATTTATAGTAGCTGTGAGAGTGAAGATTGTCAAGCAATGTCATTGTTCCATTGTTAACCTTTCCCTCATAAAAGCCAGGGGTTGAAAAGTAGAAAGGTGTTACACCTACAAAGATCTTTTACCCTTTCTGTAATTATTTAAAAAAAAAAAAATATAATTCTGTTTAAGAGTCTCTTTTATGAAATCAAAAATTAATTGCTGCAGTAGACTTTAGTGCCTTTATTGCAGGGAGAGTCAGTGCCATTCTTGATTCAGAGGCAGTAAAACAGCAGCTCTCTTTGTTCCTTTATATGATTATTTCCTTACTGAATACTTCAGTGTGCCTATTAGTTCAGTGTAATGAGCATTTACTTAGTGAACTGCAGATAAGATTCAATAGGACCTTGATAAGGCTTTGTTAAGGAATTTGTCGTTCTGCATGCTGAAATGATT